>JAAAKB020077961.1:0-13519 GCA_010014835.2 Apostichopus leukothele | reverse complement strand
TGATAGAGTGATAGAATGATAGACGCCGCACTGTAACAATAGCTCACACCAGCATGCTGGTATGAGCTAAAAATGAGCTTCAAAAAGATACGTTCAGGAGTACCTCCACTGAGGTTTATTCTGATAAACTAGCTGATCTATAATAGCAACAAGGGGATGGGAATATTGTAAAACGTTCCAAAAGCATGTATCGCTAAACACAATGTAGTTACAATATCCTAGAAGAATAGACCAATATGGCAAAGTAAACATAACTTTATGTGCAATAAACAAAAGTAACTTACTGGACTTTTTAGTGATTTTTGCCGGAGGCTGGTCACCGCTGTCTTCTGACTTTCTTCGTAATCTCTCTCTTGATCGAACTGCTTTGAAGGGAGAGTTCTCCAGGTAGTTCAGAGGCCTAAAACGTTCTGTGCCTGATAGGGCCACGAACAACTCTGGACCATTGAATACTGCTTGAAGACTCTCAATCTAATGAAAAAGAAAAAGAAATGTTGGCTAGCTACATTACTAAGTGAATTGAACTTATATAAGGAAAAAGCCACAGAAGAGCCTTTTGCTCGTTCAAGCTTAGGAGTGGACTAACCTTTGACCCCTTTCCTTGCTGACCTAATGTTAGTCTTTCTTACATTTTCTTTTGAGCACTTGGTCTCTTTTTAGTCAAGGTTAGACAATCAGAAATATACACCTAACAGTATCTAACACATTACGATACATGTCTCAGCATCATCTAATTACTGTACACCACATGTGTACTAAGTGGTTGCATGTCCCTACTTTATCATGATGATTGTCAATTTGAAGTTAAGAGTGCACATGAATATGACACATTTATTTCTAGTTCGAACTGATCCTTCTCGTTTGTGTCAATCTAAGCTAAGAGTAGTAGTGTTCACTGTTTTATATCCTGCAGTTCGCTGTAAAATATCTAGTAAGATATATAGACAGATCGACAAAGCACTTCATGTACGACATGAGAGCACATGTTAGCTGGTTAAAAATAGCTGATGAAAAATGCCAAATTCATGACTTCTGATCATACAATAGCCCCAACATTAGACACAATTCTGATGTGTCCCGTACGCTATTAGCAGAGTGCATATATGAAAGCGTCTTAGGCTTAGGCTAAATCTTAGTATTTGTATGAAAAAGTAACAGAACTACTGTTCTTTGTAGAATATGTCATGAAGGTGATTTTCAGAAATGAAATGTAACAAAACATTAATTTGGATTATATTTAAAGTGTTAAGTGTACTCTACCTTTGTCCCATCTGATGTGCATAATTTCTTGACTGGCAACTTAAAAATCTCACTTATATCTTGCAACACGTCCTCAAAGTTTTGAGCTGTTCGACGGTTGAGGAGCATCATGTGTTTCGTCTGCAGATCACCATTCTTCATGATCATGATTTTCTTTGGTGTCGGTGGTAGTTTGGTCGACCTGGCGTCTCTTGATGGTGGTGTCCTCTCCTTTGGAGACGTTTTTGCTTTGACGGGTTTCTTCTGACCGTTCGCTACCTTTTTCGACGCGGTTCCATTCGGCAGAGTTTTCTTGGCTGGTATCCATACCCGTTGTTTCTGAATCTCATCCAGGTTAAGAGGTTTCAGTTTTCTGGATGATGTAACCACGTAAGATTTTCCGTCTTCCAGGGCCTCGACACTCGTCACGGAATGGATACCGCCAGGGGTGTGAACCCTTCTGGCTCCCTGAGGTAAGGCAACTTTTTTAGTGAGCTCATCCAACAGTGTCTCAAAACTCCTGTAGTTACGCTGCGTAATGGCCATCCTAAGGCCAGCAAAGTTAACATCCCCACTTTTATAAAAAGTGACCGTTTTTGCTTTCGAGTTCCTCCCATTTCTATTGTTCTCTCCCACAGGTTGGGAACTCATGATGATGGTGTCTTTGTCTTACGATTCAATGAATCATTTGTTAAGTCGTTATTCAATGAGTAGTACACGCACCACGGACAGACTAAATCAGACTAAATACTGCGACCAGATCCTGGAATCAAATGCTCTCAGCAGATTCAACTAACATGGAGACGGTTGCTATAAATAGTTCTTTTAGTGTCTATTTGATAATGCACGCTTCCATATCAATGAGATATGTTTTCCATTGCAAACAATCATATAACACATTGCTCTCATAATCTCTAACTATTCTGTATCCTCCTCTTGCTCTTTCTTCCCAGACATCAGAGGTGACTATTGTCCTTGAAGACACAAATCTACAAAGTCATCCATCTACCTGTTGATTTCAATCGATGACATGTGACTTCCATAATGACTTATTAATTGCAAACACTGCAAAGGAGAAAATAAAACAGAGAACATAAATATAGAGCTTAAAAGTCAAGAATTTCATGCACGTAAATTATTCATGATAAACTAGTAGCCGATATAAGTCCAAACAACACACCAGCAGTCTTTCACTCAATTACACTTGTATGTCAGGAGAACTTGATTACGTATGTTTCTGTTCATTTCTAATTTTAGAGTTCAGTTAGTACAAAAATACCTAGGGCAATAAGATCCTTTATTGGGCTGCAAAGAAGAATACAAAGGCAATAAGACATTCTTCTACTGGAGACTGACAAAAATCAGAATATGATTGGAACACAAAGTAGAATACAAAGGCAATTAGACCCTCTAATGGGGAATGTAAAACATCAAAACAAATTAGACCCTCTAATGGGAGCTGTAAATCAGAACATGATTGGAACACAAAGTAGAATACAAAGGCAATTAGACCCTCTAATGGGGGCTGTAAAACATCAAAACATATTAGACCCTCTAATGGGAGCTGTAAATCGTAACATGATTGGAATACAAAGGAGAATACAAAGGCAATTTGACTCTCTAATGGGGGCTGTCAAACATCAAAACATATTAGACCCTCTAATGGGGGCTGCAAATCAGAACATGATTGGAACACAAAGTAGAATACAAAGGCAATTAAACCCTCTAATGGGGGCTGCAAATCAGAACATGATTGGAACACAAAGTAGAATACAAAGGCAATTTGACTATCTAATGGGGGCTGTATTAAAAACATCAAAACATGATTGGAATACAAAGGAGAATACCAAGGCAATTAAACCCTCTAATGTGGGCTGTAAATCAGAACATGATTGGAGCACAAAGTAGAATACAAAGGCAATTTGACTATCTAATGGGGGCTGTAAAAAATCTGTTCAACATGATTGGAACACAAAGTAGAATACCAAGGCAATTAGAACCTCTAACTAAGGCTGCAAAAACTCAGAAAATGATTGGAATACAAAGAAGAATACAAAAATATGTCTACTGCATACTGTAGATGGAGTGACTGTATCAAATATTAATCAGATATTACTTACAGCATATATTGCTTCCATAATACAGAAGTACAGTAGTTTACAAACCATGTGAACTGTTAGTGAAGTGCCAACATTTTAAATGCATACATTTCACAAACTTGTGTCTTTATAAGTATGTCTTCATATGTATCACCATTTATGGGTGGTTAAAGGGATACTACATAGAGGGGTGGGGGAGGGGGGCAGACTTGCAGATTTTGTAACTGCTTTTGTACAGGATTTGATAGCATTATAACTGAATGATATCACTATCACACTGTAGTAGGTTACAGGAAGCTCTGGATACTTGGTGCAATTGTTGGGAGCAGATATGGAAATGAGGAGAGAAGTTAACTGGAGAACACTGTGACTGAGTAGTTAACAATTTTTTCAACGCACTGTAAGATGTTAGTTTAGTTGTGGTATAATTATTCATTTTAACTATCTTCTGTATGGTAATGTGACAGCTTGCAATTCCACTCAACATAAATATTTCTAATCTGGCCGGTTTTATCTGAGTATTTCTCAATGTCTTCGGCGAAACTGCATGGCTTTGTTGATCCATTTATCATGGCTATTGAAAATCTATATACTGTACGGTGTACTGATGTACAGCAAAATGAGAAAAGCTTTTATATGTCATTGCTTTCTTTTTCTTTTGATATGCTACGATACACAGCAAATAACATGTTACATGATTTCAGCTGACATTCCTATTATTATTCCATTAATGAGGTCACTCCTTAATGAACTTATATTGATAAGACCTATTTTCCACTTAAACATTACTCAAAGAAACGCACACTTCATTCTATGACATTTTGTAATTACTTTTCTTTTCAGATTGCCAAGAATTTGTATCTTTTTACAAATGTTGAGCTATTTCGCCTCCTTTACAACGCATTCCTCTTCACTATTTTTTTTTTACAAATTCATAATTATGCTTTGAAATAAAGAAAAAACAAGGTGATTAAGGATATAGCACTTACATTTAACGAGCTGATTTATAGCATTCCATCGAATCCTGAGACAACATATCAGAAAATATTATTAGAGCACTTCCAGTGGTTAAGTGTTTGTTATCCAATATTCCAATAAGAAACCAAACACATCGACGACACCACACATATGCACTTTGTCAAGTACTTGACTGAATACATGGATTGTAAATGAACACCGAGCTATTTACTCTCCTGGATCCATTGCCAACGATGGCATGCAAAGTAATGATGAGAGAGAAGAGACTGCAGTAATCCTAAATATCAAAGCAGGCTTGTGGATGAGTTGTTTGTTGCCATGGCAGCCATACTTAATCAAATGAATGGACCAATATGCAATCAGATATTAGCAACACACCTTTTCTTTTTTCTTTCTTTTCTTTTTCAAGCAGTTGACATGAAACTTACGTTTGATTAAAACTTAAAAAATTTTATCAGTATCTAGAGTTTACATGAGCTGTATACGTAAACTGACCATGAAACGTCACGGTAAATATAAAATTTAAAAGGAAGAGAGAGAGAAAGAAGGGGTGGGAAATGATAAAAAGAAAAGGATAGTATGGAGTGATTTATAAATCTGAATACAGATATGTAACTGTTGACTATATAGATATATCAAGATGCAGATTCACCATTGCATAGTGCACAAACATAAATTATGTAGTATACAGTATATTGACTGGAAACGCATGAACTTATTAAAGCCACAAGCATATGTGTAGAGTATATCACATGTATATGTCACTTTAACAAAGCTTTTTCAGATCATTTTGCTGAGAATTTATCTTTTTTTCTTAAAACTCAAAACCTTGACCCACTGATACTTTTGTAGTTGTTGTATTGATTATTATATAATTGCTCTGTTCTTAAATAAATAATTCACACTGAACAGAAAATCTCAACATTACAGAATTATTGCTCTGCTGGCTTTATAGATTGAGTATGTTTTCAGGTTTTCATTTCAAGTAAATATTTACATACTGCAGATGGTCTAATTATCTAACAAAACATAGTACTTCATTGACTATGGAGAGAACACATCAGGGAATGAAATTTTACCAAAACTATCAAGATAAACAAAAAGCAAACTTAAATTACACCTTTCCCCCCCCCCCCCCACCCATGTATTGTTGACATCAAATCAAAATAAATTAGCAAGAAGAAACTGCATGTGATTCAATTTTCCACATTTCATGGCCCAGAAAGCTTTTCATGTTCAATTGTGTCAAAACAATTTCAAAATGTCAAAAACTTCAAGTTTAACTTGATTAGTTGAGGCCAGTGTCAATAAGATGTCAAAAATTGTATATGTAACTTCATTGTTGAGGACGGGATCCCCCCACCACCCCAAGCTTACTGGTTTGGGTATTTACCAACGACAATACTTACCTGTCTCCTTAACCTAGGCACACCTATCTACCCTAGTCTACTAGCTGGTTACATTCTTGCACTGCGCCCCCAATAACACTAACAGAAAATTAGGAAGGAGGGTGACCTTAGACAGGGTCATTGTGAGCACAGTGAGGCCGCTGCATGGTAGATTCCAAAGGTGGAGGGTGACCAGGGTTGGAAATTTGCAAAAAAGTCTGGTAAGCAATTTGGACATAAGTGCTTACCAGTGTGTACCGGTTTTCCAGTTTTAGTAAGCTTGACCAAAGTTTTGGTAAGCACTGCTGAGATTCACGATAGTTTGAAGACATTGTTGGATACTGTCCGTGTAGAATGGTGTCACATGAAGAAACACGAAGAAGTAAAGAATCAAGTTTCTCTCATATTTTTATTGAACTGCAGCTCAGTGCAGATCTATAATAAAAGTTAACATACAAAAAAGTATTAAGGATAGGCCATTAGGCTGTGGTTGCTATACAACTGAACAGCATTCAATGCATTTAAAAACTTAAAAACTTAACTGTGATTGTGAAATTTCAAACATTTGGCCTAACTTTAGTACTGCTTGGCACAACACTAGGCCTACAGTGGGTTCCTCGAGTGTCTTAGCATTATGTAGGCTAGCCTATACAAAGATTTTGCCATTTCTAAAAACAACAAATCTTCTAAATGTTGTCAATCGTTTCATATTGTCCAAGCTATTAGAGAATGATCACATTTCTTTTCAGTTCTTTGTGCGCAAATCGAAGGTTCGACGAGAGTGGTTAGGCTTAGTTATGTACTACAACAGGCCTGAAGTACATTGTCCATAGAACATGTATACGAACAGAGCAACGAGTTGATCTGAAATCACCATGTTTGCAGACCATAGAAATACAAAATTACTAGAGCTACTGCATTATAAAGCTTTGACATAACACAAAGTTACACTTATTAACACCAGTATGGTTCTTTTTTGCTAAAGAGTTGATGGGATTGTTTTGGAATAGTGTACTTAAATGGCAGAACATGCCTTCTCTAATTTTGTAGTTCATTGGTAGTTTCAGTTGATACACGTTACACTGTCAAATATCGTGGTACAGACGGGCGAACTAATATGTCTGTTGATTCTCATCGATTTTGGTGCGCCATTTGTAGTAAGAAGAACAAACATGGAATTGAATTTGGTACGGTGTGGTTTACTTTTATAGTACGCTAGCGTACCATCGTACTGCAAATTTCCAACCCCGAGGGTAACCTTAGATGGGGTCATTGGGGGGCGCAGTGAGGCCGTTGAATGGTAGATTTGGAAGGAAGAGGGTGACCTTAGACAAACTACTGTACTAAAGCATTTGTTGCTTGAATAAATCTGATGGCCAGTGAAGTCTAGTTTTCTACAGTGAGTTATACTTCCAATGAAATAAAGCTGTTTTCTACACAATTTAGATTGCTGTTTCACGCAGTCTTAATCTTGTATTCGATACAGAATCCTATAGCAGACCTACTTTAATATCACACACTGGGATAAGTTACCAGAAACGTTTCAGAAATATATTTCAATTTAATTCATTCTTATGGAAATGTACTTAAATGTTTTAAGTGTTGTATTAGATACAAGACCATTACAAATCAAACCATTATAAATGTAAATACATCTGTCCAAAAATCAATGAACAAACATGTCATCTGTCTTCAAAGATTCTTTCAAGCACTGAACTTTATTCTGGATCCATTTGCTTGCACGGAAAAGTATGTCACAAATGATGTCATGCTTGCCATGGTAACTAAACAACAAGCTGTGGTTTCTTTTTGTGAAGCTGCTAGCAGAAGGCTTCCATGGAAATTGTAATTAGTATCAAACTTTATTTGGCAACAAAACGTAATCAGCGAACCTTATATGCACGACAAAGTTTTGTAACAAATACTTTGAATGCAAGCATGTTAATGCTTCATTCTAGTTTCCGTCACTTAATGGCAAAGGAGAAGACCGTCACAGTTATCTTACTTAAGATGATGAAGAAGACTTAAAATAAGTTTGATGGTTTCCTACTTATTCTTTTTAGAATTGGACAGTTTAAATTTAACGTGGTTGCTGTAAGCTGTAAATACCTGTAAATCAATGGTTTCCAACAACATCACTATACTGTGGACTAATTTCATATGCTCAATATACTAACCTACTACGCATGCTGTGAAATTTTATATTGACTATTTTATTTCTGCATTCTGTTTCTGGGTTAGGGAGCCTGGGGAAGTGTTGAGATTTTTAGTTTACTTAGGACGATGATTCAAAAACACAGTACAATTTTGATGGAAAAACAAACAATGATGGAAAAAATTACAAAGATGATGGAAAAACATACAATGATGATGGAAAATGATACACATTGATGATGAAGAAAAATGTATCATTGGAAGATCAATGTAAAGACATAATATGATGATGTAAACACTGACCATGATGTAAAACTTATGGTGATGATGTGAAGAACTATGGTTATGATGTAGAAACATATATATGATGATGTAAAAACATATGGTGTAAAATATGTACAATGAGATCTGTCAAAACATTCTATGATGATGTATTTAAGACTTTTGATGAAGGTGTTAAAATAATATAAATAATATGATGATGTAAAAACTGACCATGATGTAAAACTACGGTGATGATGTAAAGAAATATGGTTATGATGTATAAACATATATGATGATGTTAAATCATATGGTGTAAATACGTACAATGAGATCTGTCAAAACATTCTATGATGATGTATTTCAGACTTATGATGAAGGTGTTAAAATAAACTATGATGTTTAAAAACAAAGGATGATTTAAAAACAAACAATTATGATGTACATGCATATATATAATGATGTAAGCAGACATGTGTTCATGATCAATGTATACTGAAAGTTCAGAATGTATAAACTACATTCATGATGTTTTCCATTCTCATTATGAACGTAGTTTCTTGTGCAGCTTAACTTTAAAACTATGAATCTACCATGAGCAGAAATGTTTTCCTTCAAGGCATTAAGATAGGAATAGCATGTAGGATGGAAGGGAATCCATACTCATCTTATCGTGGGAGGGAGTTAGAAGACTGGGATGAACCACAAAGCCAAATGCTTGCCACCTTGTATCTACAGTAAGAGAACAGCATCATTGCACAAATGATTTGACCAATATGACTGAGTTGAATCCACATTCCGAGCATGAAATTAATCCATTGTATATATATGTTAAGAGTTATTGCATTTACAAGAAAGAGCATCTCATACTGTACATACATATACTCACATACATACACACACTTACCATCACCATTGCATACCTTTTGCTCTCTGCAAGGAATAACAAATTTGAGCCATTGTGATGAATAACTTAATTAGCTGACAACATAACAAATGCCAAAACTATACTGCGCTTTAACATGTAAACTTATATCTCATTTGCCTAAACAATTGTTTACCACTAGTTTATTAGCTTGGTAATAATTCTCTTCTGTTTTTGGTTTTACTTACTATATTCCTTCTTTTTCTAATTTGTTACCTTTATTTCTTGCCACTGTAAAGGTTCTGCTCCTTAACGCTTTGCATTTTCTGTCCCTTTCTACCACCCTGTATTTATGTATGTTCCATTGTATTACCATATTCAGGTATTGTGGACACAAAAACAATATAAAGATCTGCTTGCGGAAATGTACAAACAATAAAAAGATAATAATACAAATCAGGAGTTTAAATAGCTCACCAAAACAATGTATTCAGCTTGTAAATAATTAGCTATATATGCAGTTAAGTTTACGCATGCTCTAAGGGCATTGAAAACACCTGTTCAAATGAATATTAAAGATATAAAATTAGCATAAATGTATCAGCTTATCTATCAGATTTTCTTCACTCTTTGAACTCAATCCTGCAACCAACCCCACTCAAATTTCTTTGCTGCCATCTACATACCTACTACCAATTCTTTTTCATTTTATTCATTTCAAGTTTGGTTTGGTAAAATTCTCTGTTTTGACTACAGTAAATGTTACATACTGTACAATACTCTATATAGTACAGTAGTAGCCCAATCAGTAAAAGTTGCCATGGAGATCTGTAGAATACAAGTATTTTCAATTTTGCTTCATCTCTTCTGTGTGACTGATTTTTGTCATTGGAGCTACAGTAGAGTAAAGCTATACATTGGTTGATATAATATACAGTATGCTAGCTGTTAAATTAAATATGCTGTGCAAATATCTACAAGCAATAGTAAAATCAAATATAAAACGTGCATGCTTTTTATTTTTCATACTCATTTATATTGTATTTTATTCTGCATTTCTACTACATATTTTGTGTCATATATTTTTTTATTTACTGTTACATAGCATTTTACCGCACTTTTGTGGATTTTACGCTTGATAAAAAAATTATTATTATTATTATTATATACCAAACATGTCTTCATGATGTTAAAATGTCAGATTTATTTTGTACAAAAGATCACCAAGGTGTACAGAAGGTTATTTAATCACAATACTTTGCATTTATGTTTGAAAAGTGTTGACACATGGTCTAAATTGGGCATCCGACCCCAATTTCTACATTTAATGGATCGTTCACGCTCCCCAAACCATGAGACAAAATTTGTAGAGAAATAAATAAAATATCATAACGAACGCTAATTTTTACTTCCTGTTATAGCAACATCTTTGTGTGAATAGATCAAAAGTAGTAAGGAATTTGTGGCTATACTATAGGTCCTCGCAAAACAGTTTCATGAAATGACTATACCGGGACCGGGATACCAGGATTCATTCGACTACCAGGATCCCGCAGAACGTTAGTACTTAACACCTGTAACACCTGTCACAGTAGTGCTGATAGTAGACTCTTTTATAGTCAATTAATCGCATAGCTCTTCTCTCGATTACTGCGATTACTCGGTTTCAGTTATGACGTCATCACTGTCATTTTTACATTGCAGAAATAAAGTCAAAACAAATCTTTCACCATGATGCACTGTCTTTATTTGTTCTTTCGTGCCTTAATGTGTGGTGTCTAACTCATGTTACAACTTCTACTAAACAAAAACTGTGAACAACTTTCAAACTTCAACGTTTTTTTGAAAATCCTTCATAGTAAAAAAAAACTAATAAAAGCAAACGCGCAAACAATGAATAGATGTAACACCTTGTAGCGGTGTGATGATAAGTATGCAAGAGTTTTCTGTAGGACGTTCAACTTTCTAGGCTCGACTCTAGCCTAGCACGATAGCAGGCAAATATTTTGCAAATGAAAGTTAAACTACTGTACACTGCAATCAACGTGACACACTCGATCAGACATCCGATAAATGTGAACCAGGCCAGTAATGAAGTAATTGTTCTTCCTATTACTATCAGAAACTCTGCTTCTATATCAACCTTTAAGACTGCTGTTAAAACACAATTATTTTCTTCTCATTTTGCTTAATACCTTTTCTTGTTTTGTTACATGTAAAGCGCATTGAGACCGCCTCAGGTATATTGCGCTATATAATCTATTATTATTATTATTATTATTGTAAACATGTTTGAAGAAATGACAATACTTTGGCAATCGTAAAAGATTATTAACCTACGAATTTGCGATTACAGTATGTGCAATGATCAAACATTGCTAGGACTGAATGTTGCACTGCAGAACAAGCGTAATACTGACAAGTAAACGCATGAATCTAACCGGAGCAGGTGCTTGCCGATTTTTAACAAAGCACAGTGCTAGCTAGCTGGTAACAGGGGTCGATGAACTGTACATAAACTTAGTGATGAAATAATGTACATTTGAGCATGTGGCAAATGTTCTAGGCTAGGCTTTAGTGTTGTTTTTGATAGGTTAGGCTATTTTTCAATAGCAGATTATATGTGAAGTGCTAGCTTGTAGTCAACTAGGTTATGAGCGTAAATAATCAAACTTCCAAAGTGTAATTGCGACTACTGGGGATTAATTGATTACGACTATCAGCACTATGTCACAGTGTCTTTTGGTTCATATTCAACATGCCTTGTATATTCACAAAGTCAGTTTAGAAGATTGCCAAAAGTTTGATAACTTCACAGATTTTTTTCTTGTTTGTAAAGTGCTATTTTTTGCAGATCCTTACCTCATAACACCCATCACGCATTCTATCAGGACACAAAACCCTACCCTCCTGATAGAAAAGCCCATTTGTTGAACATCTCAGTTACCATTTAGTTTTAACAGTAAATTACCTTACCCCTACTTGCTAAGTAAAAGATCAAAAGTACAAAAACTATCTCTTAACATTTACACCCCTCACATGGAATTGATGAGCATGGCTACTGTACTATCTACATGAAGTGAACTGCATATACACAGTATACAAAGTCAATATTTAAATGAAAGCACAGGACATTACAATAGCCAAAGAAGATGACTGGTTTTGTTTTGAGTTAGATGCAGCTAGAGTAGCTCAGTGATCTATAAATGACTCATTTGCCATTGTTCTTACAACTCATATTTACTTGTTAAGCCCATCTATTATTTTTTTGGTCACTAGCTTTAATAAACATAATCTTTATTTGCTAGGGCCCGACACTTATGTAATTATACCAGTTTCTTACCATTTTGTCGTTACTGTAAAGCATACATCAAATAAATTTGAATTGAATTGAATTGTTTGTTTGTTTATAAGAAATTGTGGTTTCTATGCCCTCCTTGTTACTTAGCAACACAATTTAAATGGAATTATAATCAAGAATAAAAACATTCAGTAACTGATTGCGTGTACAAGAAGGATTACACTTTGTAAATTTAATGGTCGTGATAGTAGCTATGAAAGTAGGCAAATACAGTAGCTTTTAAAGGGGAAGTCAAAGGAAACAAACCCAGTTTCTCCAGACTCATGGTGACCTACTACTGTAATTACAGGTTAAATGGTTAATATGCTATGCATTTGACTGAGATTATAATCATTTTGTTAACATTTACAGGATATAAAAACTAAAAAGGAGACATGTGGAAAGAAATCGAAAAAGTCAAAAATTAATTTAATCATTTTAATGCTCTGGTGAGTGTTGTGTCTATGTAAATCAAACTTGGTTAGGTCAGTGTAATTAACATTAACATGCCATACCTGACTAGATCATTTAAAGTAGGCTTCTTGCTCATGGTTTTTCAACACAGCCAATCTTTTGCAGGGACAGGATTCAGCTGTCCCCTTCAGATTTCCAATACCTAACTGAAAGTAGGCCTAGAATAATGTTAGCACATAGTGAAATCATCATATCATTACTTCTGATTTCATTAGTCAGTAGTGTGCAACCTCAAGATTCTAGGGAATTATTGAAGGAGTGGTGTTAATAAAACACACGTTTACTTTAACCCCTTATCACTTATAAAATTTTCTTGCTACGCTAAGCACCAATCGCTGATGGCACTCTGTTTAGAAAGTGTCATGATCATCCCTTTTGGAAATATAATCACATATCAAAGCACCACTATGTAACATTTGGATGATACATAATGTTTCTCAATGTTCTTCAATTACCTCCCTAGGGATTCTACCCAAGCTACGGACCTGAAGTATCTTTATTTTATAGTATTTATGTTTCCGATATAGTGAATGTGCCCAGATTACCAATAGTGCTTTTAAATGTTCTTATGATACCATATGTGCATGTTGTAGACATCTGAACAAGATGATTTTATTCTATGTTACATTTGGACGATACATGTTTCTCGATGTTCCTCAATTGCCCCCCCCCCCCCCCCCCCCCGCCCCCCCCCGCCACCCCCCCGGACACCGTTTTTTTC
>JAAAKB020077960.1:7802-22253 GCA_010014835.2 Apostichopus leukothele | reverse complement strand
GAAAGGAAGGAGAGGGAGGGGTAAGGAAGAAGAGGGGAGGGACATGGAAGGAGAGGGGAGGGGCAAGAAAGGAGAGGGGAGGGGCACGGAAGGAGATGGGAGGGGAAGGGGAAGTCCACGGATACCATTTTCACGCTCATATCTTATTACGGACAAAACTTGTGGTCTCCAAACGTATCTTTCTCGATTTCGTTTTTGTACCAAGAACAGCCAATGGACAGACCAATACACATCCATTTTTCTGCGAACGATTAACCAATGGAGTTATGATGAATATTCATGAGTATGACTCACACAAACCATTTGGGGGAAAATGCTACCAAGTAGACAGAGGCATTCTAAAGATTGACTGAACAAAAATAAGTCAACTAGCTGCACGTGGTTAGTCTTAAGGAAGACGCACGATACAATCTTAACCAAATTTTACTTGGAAAGAAAAAAACTCTTCCCTCCTGATGAGAAAGTTTTATCTTTCATCCGGCTGTCAGAACGAACGGAACAATTTATCGCTACATAACTGTGAGACTTATATCAGAGAGGATTTTGTCAAATTTCTGTAGCCAGACTTGTGATATCACTTAAGAGATTAGTAGTGCTGAGCATTCACTGGCTGGGTATCATACACTCTTAATAAAGAAACAAACCGAACTGCCGACTCAAATGTGAATGGCAGGTTACCTTCACATCATGCAAAAAAGAAAAGAAAAAAAGAAGACTCCCAGCAAAAAGCTTGACATTTCTTTGTTTCAAATGTCGTTTACATTTCCCAAGTTATTTCCCAGATGAATAATACCAATTTACACAATACTATGAGCTCCCCATAAGCTACCAGTTCCATATAAGCTGTGTAGTAGCAGGCAGCCCTGCAAGCTGACTCAAGGTCCCTTGTGCAATCTTTCCAATGCTGTACACAAAGCAGTTACATCTTTTCTCTGCACTATTTGCAAATTCCCATGGAACTATTACTACTGTGTACCAGTTAGTTTTTACAACATATATAAGTATACATTTTACGAGAGAAAAAGCAGTATAGAAAGAGCTGTTAGTCCGAAATTTGTACCACACTAGTCGATACAAGATAACTAATAGAGAGGCCAATGCTTGTTACAGAAATCATTGACTTGTTTAGTGAATCTCAGTCCAAGTCTCAAATTAGTCATAATTGATATAGCAATTTTTGATGGGTCTAACCTTTTTGTAAATCTCAACCAACCAAATTTTGGGTTTGTTCAAAACTTTTAGAGAACAACCTCTTTAATGTTCTCGCATTTGAACTCTTTAACAATATTAAGCATTTTAATGAAGGAAACTTCTTGTTTAAATGCATGTGTAAAAATAAGTTAAAAGTAAGCCTGACGTTTGTTTATATGCAAACCGAATTGGATAATACTTGCACTTTTCAATCGACTTCTTGGTTTAACAGTAAAACATTTTAAGTATTGAATGTATTTCTAGCAAATTAGCAATAATATCTACAACTTTAAGATGTAGACAATAAAGTGTCAACCAAAACAATTTTTCACAATAGCTACTCTCCCTTCCTCCTGATATTAACATCAAAATGCTTGCATATCATGTGCCACATTTTGCACTGTAAACTTTTTAACAAAGAGTGATTTGTTTTTTTTTGGGGGGGGGGGGCCTCCTTCAAGACCTACAGGTATTTAACAGATCTTCAAAATAAACCATTGTGGTACACATTTCGAGTTGTGTTAATAATTAGTGGATAATTTACAAGACAGACTGAGTGTTCAGTGGGTTGATTAAAGAGGGGATACTGCTATGACGGACAAGAACGACTTCAGCTACCTTTGAATGTAGATGAATCCCAGGTGGAGGAAAGTAATATGACTCCTTTTGGATCCTCCGGTTGTTCTATAAAGACCGACATGGTCCTGTTATCACCAGGAACCCAGCTCTTAGACCATCCACTAACAGCTTCGGAGGGATAAAAGAATGGCGGACATTTGTAACAACTTGACCAATGTTTTGGAAAAGCGCTCTCGTTGAAACAAGTTACATATCTTGTATAAGTTACACTGTTGGGCAAAAACTTACAACATTGTATAACAAGTTACACTATTTTGCAGCAAATTACATCATTGCATAACAAGTCACACAACATTATAACAGTTACTTCCTTTTATAACAAGTCACACTACATGGTGACATTTACATCATTCTGTAACAAGTCAAACTACATTGTAACAGTTACATCATTCTATAACAAGTCACACTACATTGTAACAGTTAAATCATTCTATAACAAGTCACACTACATTGTAACAGTTACATCATTCTATAACAAGTCACACTACATTGTAACAGTTACATCATTCTATAACAAGTCACACTGCATTGTAACAGTTACATCATTCTATAACAAGTCACACTGCATTGTAACAGTTACATCATTTTATGACAAGTCACACTACATTGTAATAGTTACATCATTCTAGAACAAGTCACACTACACTGTAACAGTTGCAATGTTGTGTAACAAGTCACACTACATTGTGACAGTTACATCCTTCTATAACAAGTCACACTACATTGTATCAGTTACATCATTCTATAACAAGTCACACTACACTACACTGTCATAGATAAAATGTTGTATAACAAGTCATACAATTTTGTTACAGTTACATGTCACACAATTTTGTAGTAGTAACATTATTGTGTGACAAGTAACAGGATCTCTTTTCAAATAGACACAGTTGTGCAACTAGTTACAATAGAATGTTAAAAGTTGTACAGTCATGTACTGCAATGTCCTAAATGTGGTACTGGTAGGTACAATCTTGTATAAACATATGTTACTATTGGGCTCTGATAAATTTGCAACCAATAGGACCCAAAGGTCACATCTAAGGCCATAAAGACATTGATTAAGAAATCATGATTTAAATATAATTTAAAAATCTGTACTTGACTTTGGCTCTTTAATAAAGGGGAAGTGTTAATCAGTTGTACTCTTGATGCACTAACATTTCAAACAGTAACCGACCCTGAACATACCTTCAAAATGGCGGTTTGTTACAAAATGCTTTAATGCATTTAAGGAGAGGATTTCTGATTCAGCGTAAAATAGTAACACACACATACCAAAAAAAAAAACCCGGTAATACAGACCTACCTGTGAGAGAAAGGACATTTTTCATTGCCAAAAATGACCAGACCACTTTATGACTGATATTACAATCAGAGCAAATAGTATAGTTATATTATAGTTAATTTGAAAGGTTAAGTGCCCAAAACATATGTGCAAAAATGATTGTTAAATGCACCTTGTGGAGATAACATAAAGTGACCCCTCATAGTTGATAATGATGAAACTAGAGGGACTATCAATTTGTCAATTAATTTTGATCCATATTATAATAAATTACAATTTGAAAAAAATTGTAAACAAAATATGGAAGAAATGCAGAGTAGATTCTTTGTATTTATAATATTTTCTGCTGTAAATATCAAAAGCAGTTTTGAAATTCTCATGAAAAATGCTAATAATTGTGACCTTGTTATTGTGCACAAAAAAAATATATTTGCAGCATATTTATATGTAGATATGTAAATAGATAGATAGATATATAGATATATGATATAAGCTTTCTGCTTATATAGTTATGTGTATTTCTGAATGCAACCAAACAAGGAAAGATCAATTTTTCTGATAGTAAATTTGCACAGGAAACAATCGAATTTAAGAATAGTCACGTTAAATGAAACTGGTTATGCTCTAGGGCAGGGTTTCCCTAACTTTATCCCCCCACGAACCCCCTGTGGATGTCAGAGTTGTCCACGAACCCCCGACTTTTCGAGACACGATCTGAGCCATTATTATACTATAATACGCATAACAGTGCTTCATAAAAGATCAAGTATCACATTCACGGTACGGTACTACTATGGCAACATATGCATATGGAACGCGAAAAGAGTTTGGCGATAGGTACAACTTTTTGTACATTACTAAATTATATGACATATCAGATGTTAGCTCAACAAAAAGTACTCTAGTGTTGACTTTCAGAAACGTCTCACAAACCCCCTGGGATGGACTCAAGCACCCCCTGGGGGTTCATGCACCCCAGTTAGGGAACCCCTGCTCTAGGGTCTGTGATGGATAGATGTAATATCAGTGTGACTTTAGTATTAAAACAACGTGTGAATAATGGACAAGTGGATAACTCACAAATGGATTATTGCAAACAGCCTATTTTAGAGACAAGTTTTTTGATAAATAAGTTCAAAAAAACCTCTAAAGTTATCAAAATTGTTCTACAAATAGTAAAAGAAACATTTTGCTATTTGCTTCAGTAAATCTTTGTAAATTCAGAATCACATACAACTTGCCAGTTTGATTGAGTAGTAGTATATATTGTTTTATTTGTCAGCTGGTAAGCAGCACTGAACATTTATCATTTAGGCACATATACGGTAATGGCAACTAGACTTTATAATGTCGATGGTTTACATTTCATTTCACTGCCACAATGTCTAAACCTGGCTAAGACTTGATTCAGAAAGAGGAAGGAATAAAGAAACTAGCATGATAAACTACTTAAATTTATCAGTAACTTCCAACTCATCAGCAGAAGAATGAAATAATTCCACTGATGTTTTTAAGTTTTCCTGGATGATTTGAGCATCGTTGATCAATGACCATTCAGTTATTAGGTACTGTCAACGGAGTTGAGCCAACATGACAAGAAAAGACACAAGCTTGATACAGCATAGAATGACCCGTTGGCTGTTAATCATATCAGCTACATTGTAGATGCTTTTGGGTGCATTTAAGAGATTAAAATGATATTTTAGCTTAGCTTTTTTTTTGAGGGGGTTCTTAAATATTTTATACATATTTCGAAAGAAAATGTGCATGTCAGGTGTCCATGAGATTGTGCTACTCATGAGAGATGTCTCAAAACATCACCATGACGATAACCTAACTTATTGAAAGAGTGTTAGATTTAATAAGAGTTAGTCACAGATGACAACAACAAGAGGCAACAGCATCTTTGTAAATATAAAGCTGTGTGTTTATGAAATACAACAAAATATTTCCTCAACTTAAATATTAAAGGTTAGAGGTTGTGTTTCACATTCAAAAGTCCCAGTGATCCATACTGAAGAGATAGAATGGTAGGTGTATTATCGACTTTAATCGAGAAAGAAGAGGAGTATAAAATAAGTATTGCTTCAACACTTGAAGTGAACATGTGTTAGTGGAACCAGTAATCCCAAGAATGATTTAAAAGACTTGGGTTACTATGACAACCTTGGTTTTACCTTTCTGGTTCTTTGTTTGATCGACCACAGCTTTTGAGCCACTTTTGCCTGTAGAGTTGCCTAGATGGACAAGCAGTTAGAAACCTTTGAAAGCTATGCTATTTATAGGTTATGATGTCATATTAAGGCTGACACTTCGGGCCTATGCCCCCCAATGCAAACAAGTTGTCCACGGTGGTCGAAACACAGTTGAAAACATTTGTCGAATTCTTACAGCTGAATATCGGGATAGAGATATCGTCTGTAGAATTATAGTCACTAAATTAATCATGTGAGTCCTGAGGAAATCTAGTCTTACTTCCTCATGTTACCAGCGTGGCTACTTGATTCTTAGTTCAAGAATAGGAAGTTTCAAAATATAATTCAAGTTACTGGTGGGATCAAACATTCATCAGAGATTTAACTCTGATGTGCAATAAACAAGGACCTTTCTTTATGGTTACTTGACAGCAAACTATCCATCGTGTGCAGCCTTTGATATAACTCAACATGATAACATGACTAGGCATCCCTGTGTGACATATAGCAGTGGGATGGTGGTGTCATAAACTCATTGATTAGAGAAAGTAACATCTTCTATGGCTCACTGTTTCAAGAAACATAAACTGATTTAACACATAAACATAACAAAATTCACTGATAAAAACTGTTAAAATCGTCATCGCTCCTACCATCCGAGTCCCTTCCCTTCCAATTTCATATACAAGTATATGCATTAACTGAAACTGATAGAAATACAATGATATGGGTGGGGGTAGGGGTGGGGGCGACCCACTTTCATTGTAACTGTAATTCATAAATATGCGAACAATTTTTGATAAAGGTCTACTGTATGAAAAATACAAGATAACAAATACATTCTGGGAATGATATATAACAATAAGCACTGCAGAATGGGTAGGTGAACAACAGTGGTAATTCAAGTACAATTATTTAACAACAATTGGTCACTTGGCAATTCTTCACTAAAACCAAGGCAGCAAGAAAAGAGAAACAGAAAGGTCAAATGAAGGTCACAACAGGAAACAATGCATCAACAAGATCACTGTAAACATGCACTTTAATACATGGAAACTCCTTTACTGCAATGCCAAATGGGACTACCTACCTGATCGCTTCTTATTTGGGTCAGTCTTTCGTTTTCTGTTTTTGATCAAAATCTTGCCACTTAGATCTGTTGGACTTGGTAAAGGTTGGCCATTCTCCAACTGAGGAGAAATTAGAAGTTCAATGTGTTCAACTGTTAATTTATTGCAAACTGCAATCACTACTTAGAGTATCCAGCACTGAATGTAACCAGCACTGAGAATGACAAGCATTAAGTGTAACCAGCCCTAAGAGTATCCAATACTACGAGTAAGCATTACTTTGTAATTAGCATTGAGAATAATAAGCACTGAGCATAACTAACAATAAATTAACCAGCACTGAAATCATATAGTAAGTAGTACTGAGAATAACCATGCAACATTTAGAATATCCGAAACTGAGCATAACCAGCACAGGAAGTAACCAGCACTGAATGTAACCAGCACTGATATCAACCAGTACAAAGAGTAAATAGTACTGGGAGTAACCACTCAACACTAAGAACAACCAGCACTGTGAGTAACTAGCACCGACAACACAATACAGCACTTCATATGAACGGTTATTCTGAAAATATTATCTATATAAGTTTGTAATAATGCACACAGTTGTACTATCAAGTCAATATTTGAGAACACATGACATGGTGTTGATACTGACTCCATATAAAGCAAAAATGAAAGGCATTTCTACTCATCAAAGAATCTTGATAAAAGAAAAGAAAATGAGTTCCTATATGGGAATAAAGCATTTACAGGTACTAATAAAGTATGAAGTAATACAAAAGTTAAACTATAAAGTTCTTTTTTTTTATTTCAGCTTCAACCCGGCAATGTTTTCATACCAGCTTCCAGCCAGGTTGATTTCACAACCAATCTTGTCAACTGATGCGAAAAAACTTTTGGCAGCGATATCGAAAAGGTTTAAACGAGACCATGATGCAGATAAAGCAGATGATAATTAAAGTACTGGTCACTCATTATTCATTCGGACTCTCCTTGGTATAGTCTCGAAAAGCCTGAAAGTTTGTATCATGAAGAGCCTATGGACCTATTTGGCATGTCGCAAGTATATCCAGTTGCTGAACTTACTACAGCTCTGGTAACATAAATGTAGTCTGAATATCAGGTCTTGATAATGGCGAGTCTGAACCCTTACTGAACACAAAAACAAGTATATCATTATTAATGAGTTCTTACATCCTCTTCCATACACTCTCATTACCCTTCTCTCCATTAAATAACGTCTCCATCAATTTCCTTTTTATGTTCTTGAACTACTGAAACTCCTAAAAGTCAACTAAAAAATGTAATTAAGGCAAGACTACAAATCGATGCGTATCCTTTTGCGATATTAATATCCCTCACAGCAAAGGATGGAGTTCAAATTTTCCCTTACGAAGCACCTGTAGAATGTGACTTTTCTTACTTTTTAATTTAAGGGTAAGTAGTTAATAAGGTGTTTGAAACAACATTTACAGCTGGATACATGAAGATCACTTGAAAGTCACTGCTGCTTTTGTGGAATTTCAAGGAAAACAATATAAAAGGGTAGATTTATGTAACACTTTCCTCTTTACTATTTATGGACAGAATAATATTGATGTAAAATCGTTAATGTGTGCAACATAAAAAATCCACATTGAAATGATCCATCCCTATGAGTATAAGTAAGGAAAGGCTTCTGTTATAGTTAACTGGGTTAGTCTAAACCATATCTGGTATAGTTACTGAGTGGATCTAATCCAAATCTGGTTAGTTACTGAGTGGACCTCAACCGAATCTATTATAGTTAATGAGAAGATCTAAACGATGTGATTTATTTACTGAAGTAACATAAATTTGTCTCTCATAAATAGGTACTGAGATTTCAGGAGGCAAATCAGCTTACCGGATAGTCATCTAGAGGATCAACCAGTAACTTGTCTCCAAATATAGTTTGGCAGTAGTGGGCCATTTTGGCCTGTACTTTTGGCCTGTAAAAGAAAAGAAAAAAAAAGTTACAAAATATGTAAAAAAAGATCTGCTGGTATTCAGGATCTTTCAAATATGTCTTTGAGGCAAGTACTGTATGATGAATCACAATACTTGCATTTCAACAGCTATACGTCAAATGGCCGTTCTAACCAACATGAAGAAATATATTTCATATTTCCCAGATCTAAAGCAAGTGTTATAATAGCATTTGTTCAAAACACTACCAAATGCCAGTGTATAGGGCTAAAATGTGTTGAAATTTGTTTAAAATTATGTAAAGTTAAGTAAAGGCATAAGCACACAGTACTGCTAGTCTGTAGCATTACCATCATCACAACTTGTCATCACCACTTTATGCCACACATCAAAATTACAAATCATTCGCAAGCCTTTGGAGTTTAGGAGAAAACCGTTTGCCAATTATAACTGGAAGAGAGAGAGCCTATGCCTTCAAACGTTGGTTTCAGTCACCAGAGCATCTGATGATGCCATAACTGGGGAACACCATTCAGTTTTTTAAATACTCTTTATTTGTCTTAATTGTAAATAAGAAAGTGGTTTCACTCCCAGTCTTGTTTATACAACATCTTTGGAATACGATCAATCTTTCAACACTTTTGCAGCAATTAAATCCCCGCAGAAAATATCAAAGCAAAATCAAGTCAAACCAAACATGCATACAAGATTCTGGACATTTTGGAAATAGACCAAAACAGTCGGTGCAGATGTGGCGAGCTATTGCGGTAGGGATTTATCATTTCTTTTTTCAATTATCTATCGTGGAACAAAATTATACGGCAAATGTTCATTAAATATCTTGAATGATGCAAAAAAAAAAATTCTCACGTGCAATGGTTTTCAAAGGAAAGAATGACTGGGTAGTCTGACGTTTTGAAAGCGGTCTCATTAATAGCTTCAACCACTTCCTGAAAAAGAGAATCAAAACAAACAAAAAAATTGATATATCAATCCAATTTATCAATTATGTTGATTTATTGATCTACTAATTACTAAATTAACCTACTAGGTAATATATTCAAGGAAACCAAGTGACACTGTGCCACAGGACCGTTTATTAGTAAAAAAACTGGCTAAAGATTTGTTACAAAACCTTTATCGTTTCAAAAAAGTGTTGTAATTACTGAATTCACGGAAGACAACCTCATTATGAGAATAAACTGTCAAAAAGTGTATAATTTCAAAATATGTAATATTATGAGTTTTTCTCCATGTAATGTGTTTCTAATATTATTTTAAGAATTTTACAATTAGCATGGTAAATGTTTCAAAAATTTATCAAAAGTTAACAGATGAGTTGCTCAAATCCTGGGTAACGTACCTCAACATAAATTATTATTCAGAGAGATGTTTCAGAATTGCTAAAATATGAAATGATTTATACAACTGCTGCTACATACAGTACAACCAGGAGAGAAATTAGCTCAGAAAGGAAAAAGAAGGAGAAGAAGAAGAAGAAAAAGCAACCTAATATCACATCTTTTTTCGGGCTCAATTTGACATGTCATTGAGCAATTAGCCAATTATAAATCTTCTAGGTTTAACCGATCTGGTTGTGAAGTCAACACCGTCTCTCCTCTTGCGGAGGCCGTGAGAGGAAGAGGCAGACTTATCGTATGCAATTGACGAAGGATAATCAATAAAGAGAGAGGCCTCATAGAGGAGAGCCTTTAACAGGTCCGACGAGATGATGGAAATGAATATGATATAAACATTGCACATTGCACAAAAGCTTCTCAAGAGTCTGACAGTGAAAGTTTAATGAACAGCTCCATAGTCCTCTCATGGCCTTGATTTAACTTGTGGCAAAATTGCTTAGGGCAGAGAGACAACGTTACGATCAGATATCGTGTAAAAAGGAAGTATACACTTTTTTTACAAGTCAACAGTTCATATTTTCTATAACAGTGGAAGAACAGCAAAATTGAATAAGTTCTGCAAAATATATATCTGATGAACAATTCTATTGTGTTTTGTTCAATGTTATTGTTGCAAATTGTTTAAAAGGAGTGAGAGCAGAAAAAGAAATGAAGCTAATACAAAAATGTAAGAACTGTAAATCTTTCACAAAAAAACTTTTACTATGCCAGGCATTTATCGCATCGCAATAAGGGTTTGAAATTTTGCTATGTATCTATGACGAAAAGAAAACAAACTGTGGGTTATGGTGACAGGAGGTACTACCAAAATTAAGAGTCTTAGTTGTTCCGCAATGCCTAAATCACTGAGATGGTTTCCATAGCAACAGCATCAATATGGAGAATATGCATCTCAATTTGGAGAAACAAAACAAAGCTGGATCAGATGGCTTCTTTTTCTTTCAGTAAATAGAATGCTCTGTTTGTGTCTATTTGTACGACTCGTAGAATGATGATTGGTTTAGGTTAAAGAACCCTCACAGCTCTGTATGTTGCGCGCAAGCTACCCTTGTGATGCATGCTATGTATCACTTTATTACATGCACGATTCTATGCCGGAGACACTCTCGTCTAACGAGTCCATGTTCCGGACGACAAGGAGTCCTCTACGCTGTCCTAGAATTTGATACAAAAATCGATTATCTAAAGTGAAGCAGAGGGGGGTGAATGACTGAACAGGTCGTCTGAGAAGCGATATGCGATTGGTCGATCCCCAGGAGCACATGGTTGGCAGTATTGATTTAACTAATGACATGGTTTGTGCTGTTGAAATACCGATGAACGGACACTAAGGGATTGGACAATTTCTTCTGTAGCAGCTGAAGTGGTCACAAAAACTAGAAAATACACTATACAAATCTCTACGAAAGCAACCAATCTGTTCCAACCATTTTGAATTCTTGAGGATCTAAGGGTCAATCTTGCTTCTTTTTTTTTTTGTGCCCCTTTCCTTCGAGGTTTGTTGAGCAGGTTTCATCAAGTTTTAAAGCTCATGATGAAGTATCTTTTTACTTGTGAGTGCTCATTATATATTCATCCTTCTCTACTCAAAACAAGTGGCAATTTGAGATATAAAATGAAAGGGACTCTTCTACTTTAATGAACTTTAAACCTACCGCATAGGCCACCTAAGTATCCATGTACAATAAGGCTGTAAAAGGGACTTTTTAAGGAACAGAAAAGACTGATATTGTAGATAAACTATTCCTTTTATTACAAATTTTCAAATCATTGAGAAATTTAGTAAATTTCAAACTTTCAGTTTTAGGATACTTGTAGGAGCATGTTGCTTTGAAAAAAAACTTTTAACTGGCTCGTCCACCTTCGAGCAATCCGAGTTAATCTTTGATGTTCCTATATTTTTCACATATCTGATGATTTGCAAGGAGAATGTAAAACAACATACTTTAAATGATATATCTGTACACATGGTGTAACCGTGTGTAATCATCGGTTCATCCTCTTGGCCATCCCAGCAATCCAGCTCAACGCACCGACACCCTGCCAGGAGAACTTGACGATATATCTCAACTGACGATTTCCCTGTGAATTGATGTCCTAAATGAGAAAGACAGAAAAGAGATATCAATCTTCTGCATACTTGTTTCTAAGATCACTGTTCCCCTGATGACAGCTGCCCTTTTGAAATTTGTTTTGACTTTTAATTTTTCCAACTCAATCTGATGTTGAAAAAAATCCATAGTTATGTATCTCATTAGGTGGGAAGCAAACATTGAAACATAAGTCTAAACATTTTGAAGTCATTTGATGGACATTTTTAATTTCATTGCTACTAATATAGCAGACTCACCGGGCAACAAATAGTTGACGAGCTAATTGAATTCAATAAAGATTTGCTGGTTAACATTGGCTCGGTAAAAGCACTTAATACAAGGGTGTCTTTGTTTGATGAAATGCCCTGCAAGTTTGACAAAACTGTTGACCAGACAAGCACACTGTTTGAAGAACATTTTTTCACTAATTCCCTAAAAATCAATTCCTTGCACTGAAGCAGAAAACAAGAGTTAACTGTGTCTCATGTGGAGTAAAAATGGGTAACGTTTTAATTCTTGGGCAAATTCTTATAGCCTCCCAAGTGATATTAACCCCTTACACATGACATGGAATCACCACATTTGTTTTAACCACACAGTATAAAATTTAGCTACTAGAATTCAATCCTCAACTTCAAATTGTAGGCTTCATCATGACTGAGCAGAACGATAAAATCTGTCTCCTACTGTTATTTTCCATCTAACGAACATCAATGCCGTTTGTCTTTCTCTTTAACCGAATCGATAGAATTTTTTAATCTCAAATCTGATTGTCTCATTAAAATCCAATGGAGGTAATACATTAATAAATCTATAATTACCAATAAGTTTACACCTAAGGTGATAAATTTTGAGATTACAGTTGACGACTGGCTGATGAACTCTGGAAGCTTTTTCTTCTGAAGACAACATTGTTTAACTGAATATTCATTAAGAATTATGGTATTCATCAAACCTTTTCATCTCTGATTTCTCGATTTTTCACTGCGAGTCAGAAACCTCTGATGGTTATCTTCTTTCTTTCTATATATTTTTTTTTCTCTGAATAATTTTGAGTTTTTCTGAATTTTAGCAGCATTGAAATCTCTTGATAGTTTTACTTGAAAGATAACAGAGAAACATTCAAATTCTAGAATTCCTCTTATCCCTTGCGAAACTCTTCAACTCTTAAAAGAAACATGCTAGAACATGTGCATGGATATATGCACCAAAATGTGGGGCAAAAAGAGGAGGAATATTGACGGAAAATGAATGCAATGGATAGCTGCTTTCGGAGTCAATTATCAAAAGTTTAAAAGATATCAATCTTTTCATTCTGAAAAATAAATCTGAAGTTTACTATTAAATACTATTTTATTCTGTATTTGTACACAAACTGCCATTAACGTATAATATTTTAACAAAACAGAAATAGAAAGTCCAACGAACTGCTTTAAGGAGTAAAAGGGAAACATCCACGGAGATTGTCTGACAAAGAGCAGACATACACAAATGCAACATTGATGGAGGATTTCGAGGACAAATGTAGCTTATGGAGGATCATGAGCAATATTTGTATAAAGCAGATCTTCAGATTCTGTGAGGTGAAAAGTTCAGCATTGTGCAGAGATAGAACTCACTTTCAAACTGACTACAAGATACAAGAAGACTAAAAAATTCTG
Organism: Apostichopus leukothele; assembly: GCA_010014835.2. NCBI lineage: Eukaryota > Metazoa > Echinodermata > Holothuroidea > Aspidochirotida > Stichopodidae > Apostichopus > Apostichopus leukothele. The sequence continues at coordinate 8,742 of JAAAKB020077960.1, read as the reverse complement.
TATGGTTTGATTAAATCTCATGATTGTGTGAAGCACACAGTGAGGTCCTGTATTATTGTATTCTGTATTATTATGTATTATGACACAGCTAGCCTAGAGACTTCAATGAAACAACTCGCTACAAGTGACTGGTGTATTAATGTAACAGGAAAAGTTAGTGGTTCAATGTAACATCCTACATTCAACACAATTCACTATTGAAACCTGCATGAAGTAGCAGCACGCCTAGAGGTTCCATTGTTCCAACCATTGTCCTAACCATTGTCATAATAATTTGAAGTATTTCTAAGAACAATTACAACTTTCCTGCAGCTAATCAAATCAAGCCTTCATAGTCTCTGAAAGCATACACACAGTAACTTTTCTCAGCCTCTCAAGGAGGACTTGTCCCCAAACAATGACATCAGGCTGCTGCTACTGCACAAATCTTATGTACCTTAGCACTTTGATTCTTATTAGGTAAGTGTATCTTATACAGATGACTAATGGCATCCATTAACTGGAGAATTATATCAGAATGTACCAAAATTTAGATATGAAAATGGAATATTGTGATTAAAAATGCTTGTTCAATTCTACTCTCAACAAGTGTGTCACTGTCTCCTGGGACTTTGCCAGATTCTTGGGTCCACTTATATACCTCTGTCGATATTGCCATCGGAGAGAGTTATAGAGGGTTGACATTTCAATCCTAGCAAACTCTTCATTTAGGTCTTCTGTTAAACTAATAGATTCTTTTATCTAACTTTGACTTTTTTTTTAAAACTTTTTTGATTCATGCCCTCCGTTTGCTACTTTTCTAGACTATCGAAATGATTATAACAGTGACTCTTTTTCGCCTGAAAGTTGTTAAGATTATGAAAGCACTAGTTGGTTTTCTTCTGTTCCGAGTTTGCGGCATGACGACAGCAGGGGGGGGGGAGAGGGGGGGTTGGAACCA
>JAAAKB020077851.1:0-13519 GCA_010014835.2 Apostichopus leukothele | reverse complement strand
CCACGGTAGTTGGTTTTCCCACTCTACCCATTGTAACTCCCAGAGCCATTTGCTTGTTCCCCCCCCCCCCTCCCTTCCCACCATTCTGCAAGTGCAAGCTTAAAATAGACAGTTGCTATGTTGCTATGATCAATTTCCAACCGACCATTTTGATGGCATCTTCAGTAACCAACCTGACAACCAGTACAACAAATATATCTATCGTGTGGTAATCTCAATTAGAAAATGCTACTGACATTATTTCTACAATATACTTAAATTGACTATTACGTAAGCCCCAGAACTGATATTCTGCACATATATTGAAAGGTAAGCTTTAACAACATGTAAAGTCCATACTTATTCAAAGCGCATACTACATAGCGTTCCTGAAATGTATGAACATTCTCTATTGCATTAAAGGTTAAAGGAACCAGATGTTTCACAGATGGACTACATTAAACATATTCTATGAGAACTAAACGTCAATATTAAACAAACAAAAATACGTAGCTTTCTAGTCATATTATACTTTACTATTTTAACGTTGGTAATTAATTATGAGATTATTAGATACCACATGAACTAGGATTTAATGGAATTATACATTGACAAGATGCCAAAGGTCATATGAAACACTAACACAATTGGAACCAATATTAAGTAAGAAGCCATTCAATCTTGATAAACCTCACTAACCCTCCCACCCCCCCCAACTCCCCACCCTCCAACTCTGCTAACAACACATAGTATGTATAATCTAAGAACACACAGGATACCATCCAATGTATATTTGTTCTATGCATACTATACTCGCAGGTATATGTTAAGCCCTTCCTGTCAGAAGGTCTTTTAATAACTAGAATTGATACTTGGTTAATACATAACACATCACTGACGCATCACACGTCAGGAACAAGAGCATACTATCGTCAAACATTATAGTAATATTTCAGGAAGACTTGGAGAGAGAATTTAGTCAACCTTAAAAAATAATGATGGTATACATGTCCTTCTTGTTTTCATCATCCACTTTGAGCAAAAACATGATTCATTTTATGCGATTGCAAGAAATATTTATTATTTCCTTTTCTAATGATACATTATTGTTCAACTTATTATAAACAGAGTGCTTTTCACAAAAAAAAAGAAAAAAAAAAAAGAAGAAAAGATAAAAAAAACCATCAAAGAAGGAGAAGGAGAAGACGAACAATAAACTATCACAAAGACTTTCACTCAACTTGCTGATGTTATTAAAAAACGTAATTATTCGAGGAGGCAGGCCTTACGCGGGAAACATACACAGACTTATTCAAGGCCACACAGATGACGCCTCTCTGAATGTTAAAGATCAAAGTTACGGACACGTAAAACAGGGAATATGATTCTGGGTTTGTTTCACAATTTTTGATAATTTGACAGACAAATGTATGCATTTTGAGCTGGGCTGTAACTTGAAAAACTTTTTGTCTCACCTGCCCAAGCCATGCAATATATCTTCACGTGGAATTGGATACCCCTGATTCATCCATGTATAGTATATATGTGGATATCATGATTTAGCTGCTCCCAGGAATTCTAAGGATGTTATTATTAATGTTTTACTCCAATGAGTAAAATTTTATGACCCACAAATTTAATCTGTTCCTTTGTCACATTTGCAAACTACTGTATGCCTAATTTCATTATTCCTCATGTGACTTTGGTAGACTAAAGTAACATGTTTTACGTACCTGGCTTTTCCTTTTTTCAATTGTCTAGTATGGTACTTGTGATCAGATTGTAGCAAATTCAGCCAAATATACAGCTATGTAAATTCCAAAACTTGCCATCTTTGGGTTTTTACAAGTGATGAGCTTACCTGTCTCCTCACAACATCAGCACTCTAGCTCTACCATGTCTAGAGTGAACTGGAAATCTTTTAACACTGTGCACCCTCTATAACCGGACCTGGCCAATCAATGACCTCCCTTATCATTCTACCACTTGAAGTGTTTAGATTGTCGGTTCTCGTCATGGACTTTATCTGTTCGATCCTTAATGGAACTGTGTGTCATGTGCTGCACACAATATGTGACATTCCATCAAAAGGTGTGTCGATTGAGCTACAATTTACAGTATACACTTGTCAGGCATATTAGTAAACATGAGAAGAGGAGTTCAATTGCAGATATGATACTTATAGAGAAAAGTATTTTGATGCAATGTTAAAGGGATGGTCTTGCACATGCAGACAATGTCACACAGTTTACAAGGAACTTCAAAGGACAAAAAACATTCCACATTGATACATGAGACACCATCTCAGAGTTTCTCTCCTACATATTGATAGTGATATTAAAGGTAATTTGCTAACGAATACAGCTGTTAACGAGAAAATGAACACAGTGGGTGGTATGTGATGTAAGCTGTTCTTCAAACTTGATATATGATACTTTTGGAATGTTTGCATGAGCTGTTGATACCTGTGAGTTAAAGGCTTGCAAAAACATGTTAAATTTTGTGGTACGATCATCTCCTTCTGTCGAAAAATGAAAGTTTTCGTAGACAAGTCATTTTCAGCACATCTGCAATGAAAAAGTCACTTACTCTGCTATCGCCTGTTATATTCATGAGACTTTTTTCAAGTTTAAGTATATCAACACATCATCTTTGCGATAAACACTCTCGATATCAAGATGAAATTGTCACCAAATGATGCTATGAATTTGCAGCTAATTTGTTCATACATGTCACCTTCGGTCACTGGAATATGGATCCCAATGTCTATGGCGAGCCAAAAGCCTACAACTTATAGTTTAAATGTGCACGTTTTGCTAATTAGCTGGCCCGCGTGTATCCCATCTAATTATCGAAGCTCTTCCGAAACATTTAAAGTACTATTGGTAACCAAACACATACATTTAGTCATCGCAATCAAACTATGATTTTTTGAGAAATTGGAACACACACAATGGGGGTGCAACCAGAGAACAACTCAACCAGCTAAATTTTTTACCTCAGGCAATGACATGGAATATGACAAGTTGACAACAATACTTTATTGAAGAGAGATCTAGAGCTCCTTACAATGAAAGAGGAATTTTTTTATAGACGTAACATCACGATAGAAGAAATAGCAGCGTGGCGAGGTAATTATTTGCTCGCAAATTTAGAGCAGATCTATAGGGCCAATGTAGTGAAACAGCCAAGATAACAGGGTTCATCATACAGTGCTGACAGAATTATCCTGATAAGGCAGAGATGAATCTACACACAAGGCATCTGCATGGTTATATTATGCAGAAGACCTTAACAGCAACAGCAGCATGCAGCCAGAGGCCTCTTGACTATGAGTCACAGCTGCAAATGCTGAAGATGTTTGGTGCCTAGGAAACATAATGACAGAAGATGCTATCTACTGCCATTCCAATAATCCAAAGACTTTCATGCATAAAACCTTAAATCCATCTCCCCCTGAAACTGTGACTATGTACGCCTGAAGCCTGGAGTACACACACACAGTAGGCAGGCGTTATTGCTACAGCACAGTTGATGACCGTGCCTGTTAAACGTGTATACTGAGTTTAATGAAATAAGCAGGAGATATCTAGATGTAGTCATGCTTTAATGTGTAGATAATTAGAGGTTTATCTGTCAAAGCATATGATGAGACGAGATAAAAACAACCTCCAGATAGCTGGGCGGTAGCTATTGATTCTAGTCAAGGGTACCTGTGGCGAATAAATGTAATTGATGCCGGAGTGGATATCGACAATTCTATGAATATTCCCAGAGAAAAATTGAAAACAACCAGCTGAAACCTTACAAGTAAAGCTGTTATGCATTCATTATGTATTCGAGAGAGAGAGAGAAAGAGAGAGACCTTGGTCGACAGAGGAAAGCAACGTTCATCTTTCTGCAGCATGGTATCATCCAAGGCATTTATATTAACATTCCTAAATGAACAATATCTACTTCTGTGAGACACATCATCAACCTAATTGTTGCATTAATTCATAATAATAAATTCTCAATTGCAATTTTGCCATGAAGGCTTTGAGTACCAATTAGTGTCATTTACACCGCATCAAAACAAAGAAAGGGCACCGAGGCTTTTTACCCACATGGTCCTGGTTTAGCTGCTCAAGTGCTCAGTGTGGCTCTAAATTGTCACAAACTTAATTGTTGTCATGGCAATATAGTCAAATGTCTTATAATGCTGTTGAAAACATAATCTACACCTTCACGCCTTACATTTGTAGTCCTGCTTCTAAAGTTCTGTACAAGTTAAAACGTTTTCCATTTGCATCCACCCCAACAATGCATCATCCTGCTACCTGCAATACCATTGCATTTTCCTCACATTTTCACCTGGCATTTCATTTTCTGGGTGGTGCATTCTTTAATTTCTTGAGGAAAACGGTGACCTTGTGAAAACAAATTTTGTGTAGTTATCTGGTCTTGATGAAATCTGGCTTTTTTTGCCTACTTCTTCAAGTGTAAATAGATATTCTGTGTTTAGACTGTCTATTTCGAACTAAATCAGAGGAATACTGAATGATCAGTAAATATCAAACCAACTTCTCTTTAATAAGGACAGTCATCGTGCAAGGACGGCTATGCTGTCCTGAAGATACAAAGAGACAAGATAGGATACAAACAAATAAATACATCTTTGTGATCTCCACTACCACAAAATAATCTGAAAATGTTTCGAAAACATTCTACACAGTGAGGGAATAAAATCAACTCAATTTAGTTTGTTGAGCGAATTCGGGAATGTTGACTTGTTATACGGATGCAATTATCAAACGAAGGTCCCACATAGAATGGCATGTTCCTTCCCTTTGTCTGTACGCTCTATTTAACACAGAGTAGAGGAGAGCCCCTGAGAAGTGTCAAAAGTTGACACCGCCGCAAATAGGCCGCCTTAAGAGTACACACTGTTAATTTAAATCCACTGTGTTACAGTGCACAATGAGATAGAATGATCACTGTAAACTATGTAATTACCGGAGCAGAGGAAAGGACGCTCTGGAAACGATGATTCATGAAAATGGATTCAATCAAATAAAACAGTTTTATTAAAAATTGGCTGGAGGCATTTTCTTCCGGTTCCTAGGACACAAATTATGCACTATATCAAAATGAGTTTTATTAATTTCAAAATTTGAGAAATTCCAACTGATGCATTCAAATTTGAGGAAGAATATTGTAAACACGTGATTCAGTGGCATAGGTCGACAGACACGCTTTTGTTGATTTGAGGTGGTCGAAAATTGCTTCACCAGACTTGATTTCAGGATTTAAAGCATATTATTTCTTAAATTTAATGTAGAAAACAATTAAAGTCTCAATTAATACATTGACGAAACAAACTGTAGTTTTCAAAGTTCACACAAAATGTCTGAGTTCAAATTTAGTTCAATGTTCAAATCAGATATAAACTATGTCAGCGGTTAGGAACGGATAAACAAAGTTGGCAAAACACCATAAGGGATGAAACATAACCCATTCCTTGCATGTCTCAAACACAAATGTAATTCTCTTTAATCTAATTTGTGATGCCATAATTAGCCAGCACATGAATATAGTCTTGCAGCTGTAACATGAATACATATATACATTTTTTGCATGATCCACAATATGTTACAGGAGAAGCACAAGCTATAAGTTTACATATCAAGATGGTTAGAATTACACTAAAGCTTAATAAAAAATAAAAAATAATACATGAAAAAAAAACAAAAAAAACTTGAACATGATTTCTGCACTAATTAGTTTTTCATATAAAGTATCTTGTCTCTAGGCTTTGTGCTTGTATCAAATGACAGTTTGAAGTCCCTACATAATACACAGTTGTATAAGTTGTAATGCTCAGTCAATGAACACTTGGGAACTGGTGTGCAGAACATTCTCTGCTCTTTAGTTAACTTCTCATGTACCTGTGTAGTAAACGATCCGCACAAGCTCGCTACGTTACCATGCTGTGGCTTTTAAATTTTTACACTACGGCTTTAAACTGTCACACTACTTTGACTTACAAAACCTTAATTACTGAAGGTGTAGTCAGTCACGCGATTCTACCAGCATATTGAGCAGAAGTTGGGCGTGTTTTTCATATAGCCTGTACAAGTAACTAGAGCTTAAATCACATTAAAAAGACATCCACTGCAGCCTGCATGATGTAATGTTTCTATATTCATAGGTATTACACCATCAGGTACTGTCATATTATCTACTATTTATACTGTATGCCAAAGACTCAAAGCAGAAGGGAGTTGAGCACAATCACACGCTAAAAACATTAAACATGATCTGCAGATTATCTATGCAGGCATGTCTAAATGGTAAAAAATGCTTACAATTTTCGGAAAGTACTTTGCTGGAGGCTATAGAGCTCCCAAACTTGCTCTTACACATTGAATTGGGACAAATGATCATTTCTATTCGGAGAGAGAGTCAATAATAAAAGAAGGAGTGTAAAACAGTAGCTTTCCCAGCATATTTAAGAGGAATAATGACATATTTATATCATCCCACCCCCTCCCCCCTACACTGTTATCCATAATTAATATTATTCTCTGATAAATTTGCAGCAGGAATCATGTTAAATACAACTTAAGTGTTTGACAGCAAAATTAAAAACTTCTAAGCGGGTCTGGACTGTCTTTGTTTCTCACTCTCTCCTTTATTTATTCTGTTTTACATGACAGCGGCTAAAAACCCTCCGTCTGGCGATCTCCCATTTGCGAACATAAACTTCTGTTTTAGTATAATTAGATCTAGGGCCTCTGACTCGTTTGGGAGGAGGCAAACACCTATCACTTCACTCGCTTTTAGTACTCTTAATAATAGTCAAAGTAGGGCAGACTCGACCCAGTAGACAAAAGCAGGGATAAAAGATCCTTAAGGCGACGATTAACTACGAGATATAACTCAAAACGGAGAAAAAGAGAAACGATGCCGATGTATAAAAGTAGATAGTTCATAACAGCAGCTCTGCTTTGTTGTCTGATTATGATTCGTTAATATCATTTATGACTCAAAGTGAAACCAAGCGAGGCTGTGTAAACACAATGGTGACTCACTGCGGTATCGTTTGCTTGTGATGGTATGCTTCGTACCGCCAGTTAATAATGTGTGGTGCTGGAACTAACTATGTAAACGTTAGAACAATCGATGCAATGGGACGAAAAAAGACAGAGAGCAGGATTGAAAATCAGCAACATCGATTTGAATTATCATTATTTAATTTTATAAACTCATTTTGCTCAGGCATCCTCTATTCAAAGTGACATCATTTGTGATGATGCTGAGAAGTGGTACAAATATCTTCCAATCAAGTGTCATGAAGCTAACTAAATGTCTCGAAATATGGACTACTCTCAAAAGAAACCATCAGTGTTGTAAACACCTAACCACAGATTCGAATGTCAACGATGGGGCTCTCCGGCCGCGCCCAACATAGTAGAGGGCGCTGTCATATCGGTCCTATCTAGTTCTGCTACACTATATGACTGCTTCAGTCTATGATTGCACATCATAACAGCACCATGAGGTTGCATTATCACTAGTAGTATATATACAAACTTTGTAATTATTGAAGAAGAGATCTCTTGAATCTTATTTCAAGTTTTTTTTTTTAATGTTACTTCATTATACTGGCAGTGACCTAATAGACAAGCCAACAAAGGTATTTTTATTTAGAGATCATATCCTAAGTTGCAATGTATGTATAGATACTTACATATTAAATATACTTTCCCATATATGTGTACTGTACGTTGTAGTTAAAGAAATATACAACATGAAATGACTGTGTGATGTCATTGGGATGCTTGGAACTGAGTATCATAAGATTAATTAAAACAGCCTCTATTTAACATATATAAGTACAAACTACCAGTGAACCTTGACTCTCACATGACCATTGTGGACATCCTATTGTATCCTGCAGCAGTATCTCATTAACTTGATTAACGAAGAGATCTAACCATGGACGAATGATACTGCCAGGTAATGCATTCATAGAAAATAGTACAACTAACTGTATATATAATACAGTGAAGACCTTGTGCACTAGCACAATGCAACACAATGTTAATAACTGCTGTGAGAGACACAACCAGCCACAGCATACATCTTCCCCTTTGAGAAGACTTATGAATAAACACATTCAAGGCCATTGTAAAACCTACAGGGTATTATTATTATTATTAGTCTTAAACCTCACATTGTTTTTTTATCTCTTGAGACCAGCATATTGCAAAAGGGGCTTGCTATTCAAAAAGGATAACATTTTGTTGTGTATGAAAGAAAACAAAAATTATTGGTAAAACTTTTCATGGCATCAGAAACAAGAAACGTTGGAATAATTTGGTTTAAGTTGGTTTCAGGGGCAAATCTGTGTAATATCAATCAGATTTATATTTGGGCAGGGTCAAGCGGTAACGGAGGGACATTTGACTGTATTCCTTACACATTTTGTCTCTCTTTGCATTAGTTTGAGGGAGTATGTTGCAATTTCTTGTGTGGTTATCTAGACAGGTAGTTACTTGCTTCATACCCATAAACTTAATTCTTGTGGCTGTTACTGTAGGAAAAATATGGCATGAAAAACATCATGGTAACGGAGGGACACCAAATGAACACGTGTTTTCACACTTTTTTTGGAAGATGTCAAATCCACTGTTCTTAAGTTGCACTGACCATGTAACTTATATCAGGTGTTGGCTGGTACATTGCTTCACATACACCAAGGAAAAATTAGATGAACAGGCATCAATTGTCAAATCTACAGTTGATTTTGTACAGTAACGGAGGGACAATTCCGATGGTAACGGAGGGACACAAAATGTTCAGTGTTGTTTAGTGTAGCCTTTTGCCTGTTTTTGCTGCTTCAGATTCAATATTTTTATTGCTATTGGACTAAAAGTTATATTACTTAGGGAAACAAGGATAAGAACATTAAACCAACAGCTATGTTCACCAAAACATTAGCAATTTTAGTGGTTAATAAAAATGTAAGAAAAAAATAGTAAGAAATTGATTAAAAGAACAAGTTTAAACAGAACACTCTTCATCATTTAGCACTCTCTAACTGCATTATTAGCAACTGTTGGGGGGGGGGGGCTGGTGGCTAGTGCACTTCAAAACAAGTCAGTAAATCACATATTTACAGTAGACAGTTCACAGGTACTGTACTGTACCATGTGCAGAAATTTCATTACAGTAGTATGCCAGTCACATTTTGTCTTCCAAATACTACTAGTACTTTGCAGAAACCACTTGGTGCAGTAATTGATACTGGGCTTAAAAGTGAAATGCTGAGGTAACTTCTAACTTTAATGATAAAACCATACTGTAATAATGCAGTGGTATTATAACAATTTAACAACTATCAACAATAATAATACAAAAACATTTTGAGACATAACATGATACAGTTACAGTAGTTACTGTACTGCAGAAAGGTTCAGTATGCCTGAATGTAATATTTGTGGATTAACTTCCTGCGATATTTATAAATTCAAAACAAAACAACAATTCATAAAAATAAAAAAAAACAATATTCCTATCACAACTATGCTTTGAACATGTTTGCAAACTATTCTAGTACTTTCTTGCAATCCTGATCAACAAATTTTGATTTTGCTCTTGCTGAAGGAAAGTGGCTTTGGAAGCTCTTGCAAATGGAAGAAAATGTCCTTGATTCTCACATCTGAAATTTTTTTCACAGTTTTGAACTGGTTGGCATCAGCAGTGTATGAATGATAACGTCCATTCTGTACCTTCCATCTGGTGTTTGTGGTGTGGTTGTTTTCTAAATCAAAATTAGCTTTTTTTTACTTCTATGACTTCACATTCTGATGAATTTATTAATGCTAGCCAAGCTGTTGTTCTCTTCACATAAACTGGAAGTCAAGAATTCCATTCTTAGAACACAACAAGTAGCAAGTATAACTCCCACTGGCAGGAATCTGTGCACAATCTTGCAGTAAACAATTGTCCCTCCGTTACTGGTAACGGAGGGACACTAGTTCACTTGTTATTTACTATAGCATAAAAAGTAGCTAACACCTTGGTTTTACATTTCTTGAGTGGATAATCCTAAGAAAGTGTTTTATACAAATTATGAAATTTTTCCAGCATTTAATGACTGAGAAATTAAAAAAAATGTGTTTTTTTGGTAACGGAGGGACAGGTAACGGAGGGACAAATCAGTTAATTAGCAATTACTGCTAATTGACAAGTTACAAACATTGAAGGAAAATTATTCCTGTGGTATGCATAAAATTGACCATGACTACAAGGTTGTGTAAGGCATCTTTCTAAGTCATCTTTGTACTAGGAAAAATTTGGTTTTAAAAATATCCCCAGAATTCGAGAAATTTTGGCATAACACAAGTGCAAATTGGCATGTGCTATATATGTCTGTAACTTTTTATTAAATTATTATATTTTTGTTCTGCAAGCACAGTGGTAAAATATAACTCTTTAGCTATCTAGCCATACCACATTTGACCATGTTCTGTACATTTCCAATTTCAACCCAAATGTTACATTTCCCTTGACCCTGCCCCATAACCGTGTTTAAGCAACAACCATGCCCCTCGGTAAATATTTCTATTCATTAAAATCATACATTAGTTCATTTTCTTTACATCACATGATAAGCAATTATTATTTTCTGGCCAACAGTTGCTCTGCTTTGTTTGCAAATAATTCAATATTTATTGTTGGAAATGTGATATGAAAATTGTAAGCAAGGTTTGTTTGTTTTGCTCCACAGGTTGGTTTGAGTGGTCATGAATGGTATCGTCAGCAGGCGTCCCGAGCTGTGAACCAGGCTGTGGGAAGGGTGATACGTCACAAGGAGGACTATGGAGCAATACTCCTGTGTGATTGGAGGTTTGGCATCCATTCCTCTACATTGATTCACTCATTTTACATTGTTATCATTTTGCATATGTTCAGAGTGTTCTTAAATTGGTTGTATTTGCAAAATTAATATTCTGTGATCTCAGTGGTCAGTTAGATACCAACGATAACATTTTCAAAAACAGACTCAAATCTTATCTATTTTTGACTGCCTTCCCTGAGCACTAGCGCCACTGAGCATTGGTTTTCCTCTGGATATTGGCGCTATATATAAATTTGCATTTATCATTATTATTATTTTGTTTGATGACACATTGCAATCAGAATTCAAATGATGCAAGTTTTACACTACAAAACGGATCATATATAAACCAGTGTTTCTGACCTATTAATACACGGCATATGTTCCGTATGCATTTATATTAATATTAAATATGGAGAGATCACCCCTGGATTTGGATCTCCAATTTCAACCCTCCCCAGAGTGTGAATCTGTTACCACTGTGCTCTTCTCACTAGGGGTTAATATCTTGAGAGCTTGTTGTTATTTATTATATATATATATATATATATATATATAAACTTAACACTCTGTGACCCTGGTCTAAGAGTAAACATGGTCTAATTTAAATACTTACCTTCTTGACAATCATTGTGTGAAAAGACCACTGGACTTGTAGTATCGGCAACAAGTTTTCTGAGGAAATTGATAAAACATATGAATAAATAAATCAAAAGTGTGGTTAGATTTTCCTGAAGGCTCCTATCTGTTGGGACCCCATCTGTTAGGGCCCTTATCTTGTAGGGGCCATCAATTCGGTGTGACATGTCACAGCAGGTCGTGGCTGAAAATTCTGGAACTAGGTTGATTGCATTGTAAATTTGTTGATATGGGTTGAGTGATTGGAGTAGTTAAACCAGAAAGCTAGGGGTTTCATGATCCCTTGCCTGAGTCCTGGTGCACAACCACGTTTCTTCTACTGGGAGGGGAGGGGCAAGGTGAAGATGCTAAGTCATCCAGGGGAGGGGTGTCCTCACCCCTTTGAGAAAGTTTGGTGAAATGGAGGGGGGATTCAGAGTTGGATGCAAAATGGTGCTATATTTTGCAATTTTTTATACAATTTTGGAAGAAGAAATTTTGACTCTTTAAGGTTGTACTCATGATAAATGTTATGAATTTATGTACTGCACACTAAGAATGTTTGTCATATTCTGTCTCCCAGGAAAATGTTTGATATTAGTTATGTATAACATTAGACCAATTTCAATGTCTTAACTATATATCAGTAGACTGGATGGCAAGTAACAGCTTGCCTTCCAAGTGGCTTAAAACAAACAGAATTTTTAATCCCTTCCGCCTCGGAAGTTCTCCGATGTCCTTTTCTTCGTTCCTCACCAATCGGTTCAAGATTGGTGAACAATTTGTGAAATATTTCAATATAGCCCTGCTCTGTTCTTGGAATTGCAAGTTCCCCCCTGGCGATCAGTTAAATCTCCTGGCTATACAAAATCATTCCAAGTAATGTAAACTTCCCAAACTTTGAACGAGGATTTAACTTAGAAAATACCTATCAAACTAGAATTTAACAAAAGAATAAGCAGCACCCTTACCTGAGAAACTTCAGTTCTTTGAAAAGATCTATCTTCTTGATTTTGGCGAATAATTCTTTGTCTTGGACGTCTTCGACGTTCACTCTCGATGCCGCTTCGCACCATCTTCAGAGTGAAAAAAAGAAAAACATGAGTCAACTTCAAATGTTGTTATTCTTGGAAATACAATACAGGAATTGAATACAAATTTCACCAAGATGCTGAGAGTATGTTCCACTTTATCAGCCAAAAGGTGAATTTTCTTCTGAGCTATCCTTCAAAACACCTTTCTTTGTGCTATAGGCTAACTTGTTGTATTTAGGCTATGTACTACAAGCACATATCCCTAATTTCCAGCCCTTTTTAGTTTGCCATTTCATGTACTTTCAAATAGGATAAAAAAATAATCAATGGCAGTTTTGATTTACTTAAAATCCCACCAAGCTTGCCTTGTGATGAATAATTTAATTTGCCATTTCATGTATTTCCCAATAGGGTTCAAAATCATAAATGCAAGTTTTGATTTACTCAAAACCCACCAAGACATTTTGTCTGAACAGACTGTAAAATAATCTTTCATTTTCAATGAGGCCTTGTTACGTGCAATGATAAAGTTCTGTAGAGATCCCCGTACAACACCTCCATCCTCCCTTGGCCAACTTCCCTACACTCAAACACCCACACCCACCTCCCCTACCTCCCAAAACCCATCCACCCTACCTCCCCAAACCCACCCACCCACCCTTCCTCCCCAAACCCACCCACCCCATGGAAATGAGTTCTCGCTAGAAGTTGAGGGCGCTACCTGCCAAGGATGTCATCGATCCACCTCGGGACTTTACACAGAGGGAGCTTTAGCTGGTGAAAGACGGCAAGTTTTCTGGCGATGGCAACGGACATCTGCGGTTGCGAGACTTCATCGGTCCTGAGGGCTCGAGACTAGAAGAGGAACACAGAGGGAAAGAAAGAGAGATGAAGAAGATTAATCGTGATCAGAGAATTAATAATATAATAATAATATAATATTTGCTTTTTATATAGCGCTTTATACCAGCGATAGGTCTCAAAGTGCTTCACATACGTT
>JAAAKB020077632.1:0-13523 GCA_010014835.2 Apostichopus leukothele | reverse complement strand
TCTTTACAACTTCTCTCCCCTGAGTCATCATACTTTTGGGAGGGCACGCCAGTACGGAAAACCACTAAACTTACATAAGCATCATGCCACAACAGAAAAACCTCACCAGCTTGCCATTGGCCAGTAAAATTTGGAACTGTCAATTTGAAAATGTGTAACATTGGAACTAACGTTGTGTCACCCAAGGGCTGGTAAAGTTTCAGTTAAACAGTACCTTTATTTGACTACACAATAATACCATGCCTATCATGAAAAAATAGTGTCTGTTAATTATGCAATATATGTGCAATATTCTCAAGCAAAGTATGCACGATCTTGCTGAACGATGCAAGCATGGGTAAACTAGTTACGAAATATGTTTAACAATCCACATCTTTATTAAAGTTTTTCTTTGCAGGTTTGTAACCTGCTTTCAAGGCATCTGTTAATTTATGTAGAATTTAAAGTCCCAGATTTCTAAAATATGACAGGTTTGATTAACTGCTACAATACTCTCTATTAGATAGAGAGTCAAGTACTCCTTAGGCAGGAAACCACAAATCAACCACAACCAGAGAGATATGGGTACCCTTTACCATCTCATTATCAATCATCATTGAAGAATCTATCAATTCAAATCCACAGACAGAAATTGATATTTGATATTAATGTCATTAATTGCCAGCAGTTATATGAAAAGATCATAAAAGGTTTTAATTTTTTATGTAGTCACCTCGCTATCTTGAGGAAGTCCATTGTACCAGCCAACAAAATTCCTTGCTGATATGACGCCCTCTGAGTCTTCACCAGGAATGTCAAGCCTCCTGTCACTTGCTGCACCATATGCCTATCAGAAAACAAACAGAGGATCATGATTAGCTACAAGCACTGCAAACCTCAAAACTTTTAAAATTTACTTTTAATAAGAACTTGAGCATTCAACCTCATATCTCTCCTAAGGGAGGCATATTTCCATTCTAAATAATATATTATAGTATCTTCTTCCTGAGGCTATTGACAAATAGATTCTTATTTAAAAGTCATAACAGCCAGCAATCTTCCTCTTGAAAGACAACCAGGCCATAAACTAAAGAAAACAATCTAGCCTAGCAGTATTTTGAATCATCACAAACTACTAGAATTGGCAACCTATCATGACACCAACTTGGTCATGTGCTAAAATATGTTTCATCTGTCACCTCCAGTCCAGACTCCAGTGTAAGTGGGCTTGTCAGACCTCCTCCACTGATTAGGACAAAATCTGTAATTATACCCTTGAAGTCAGCCAATACTGGAAGACCTACCAAAGCAGCCTGCCAATGGTTGGTAATATGTAAACTTTGGTTACTGATCAATCCTGTCATATATGCTCCACAGCCAAACATTTGAGCTTTTAGAAAACACTGACTAGTCATGTACGTCTCTTCAACACTTCAAATGAAAATTCCAATCAGCAGTCATGTCTATGTAGAAATAGCTGGTTAGGCTTCATTACTAACATATAAACCATATCCCACAACATATACTCACTCCAAATAACTACTGCAATGATACATTAATATGCTATCCACTGATAAGTCTTGCCTAAGAAACAATTACTTAACATTTATTAATAGCAGTATCAACCTCCTTGATGCTTGAAAGTAAGCAAGGCTGTGTCAGTCTGATCTGAAAGTGCAAAATACAGGCCTAGGCTAAATGTTAAAGTTTGAATTGGAAGTAACAACCTCCAAAGTTTATCAATTAAAACAGCAAGCTAAATGTGTACATGAGGTTCAAGTTTATTTGAGTGCTGGCCAAATTTGTGGTACATATAAACAAATAGGTGTCTTATGCAATGATTCAATTAATAAATTCATGCCAGTTGACACATATTTGGCTCAGATCAGCAATAACTTACCAATACAACAGCACTATAGCCATTAAGCAGTTCTTTAACGGTGACATCTGTTCCAATGTTTATATTACCCAGGAAATGGCAGCGACCACTTTGTGCTAGATTTGTAAATTGGTTGATAACATTCTGAGTTGAAAATAAAATGTGACAAAGAATGTTCGTAAATGAGACAAATGCTTATAGTAAAATGACATCACCAAAAACCAATGTTATATTTCTAGTTTTAAAGATCTGATAGAGAAATTGTAAGAAAAGAAAAGAAACAGTACTAACAACTGGCACAGACAAACACCTCAACTGGTTGTTCCATCTCCTCTGCAGTGATCAACCACAGAGTATTTGGATACATTGTTAATCTACACAAATAGAGCTGAATATGTATGAGATCCACAATTCTGGCAGTGAGGGCTTGTGCAACTCACAACAACATAACACTTGTGGGCTGAAGGAATATCAAAATGTGTTTGGAAAACCATCTCTTGCTACTACTAATGATTACCGTACAAACTAAACATGTTACATATTTTGCAATGTGCAAAAGTCGATACAGATTTTCCAATATTTTCTGACCTATCGAGTCTTGCAAGACTTTCTGGCAAAATGAAGATTTTTGACTCAAAGCAACATTGAGTTAAAAAAAAAGTTTTGTTAAAACATTCTCTTGGAGACAGCTTCTTATGAATTTTATATAATAAAAGTTCTGCTTGAGCAAAATATCTATGCACAAATTACAGCATAAATATGATTGCATAGTGTTGTGAAGTACATTCTGCATGCATCTGATTCGATGGTTAACATGGAGAACTCAATATAAGGTTATTCACCCCTTTGGTTGCTTCATCTCAATCACTCCCCACATGCACTTAATCTACGGTTAAGTTTCGCAGAATATAATTTTTTTTTATTCTAAGACGGTTTGCATGATCAATTCTGCCGATCTGTCGGGGATCTTTTCATTTCCAATGTTGTCATGATTGGCACTTGACAAAGCACAAATTCACTCGTATTAATGTTTGTAGGTGTGAGCTATTGATAAACCAATATTGTGGAGTAGGTATTAGTAACACAGATCAGTTACTATCCTCCAGCAGGCAGGTAAGGGTTAATAAAGTCCACAGCTTAAGGAGAGAGCAGAAGACCTTAAAATTGATATTCAGATCATCAAATCTCCCACTCAAAATATTTTTCTGTTCCAATTCATCTTCATATTAGGAGCATAATTGAATTAACCACTGGTTGAGAAACAAGAGGGGAGAGTGTAAGTTCTGCTCAAACTAACATAAAACTTTCCCCTTTTTATTATTGCAGTCTCTGAGGCTATTTTTGAGACAATTTTGCCCCGGGGCTTAGATTAAGTATCACTCTGTTGAGTTGCAAGGGTTGTTACCCTATATGTCATGAATTTTAAACTTCTAATTATGGTTTATAATGCTATGTTGTACAAGACTGAGAAAGGCATAGACCAA
Organism: Apostichopus leukothele; assembly: GCA_010014835.2. Classification (NCBI taxonomy): domain Eukaryota; kingdom Metazoa; phylum Echinodermata; class Holothuroidea; order Aspidochirotida; family Stichopodidae; genus Apostichopus; species Apostichopus leukothele. Next base: position 10,181 of record JAAAKB020077632.1, on the reverse strand, counting down.
TTCAAGCACACAATGAAATGGAATGAGGTCTCTGCTTCAATTTTAGAGATGGAGAAGGAAATACACCATCAGAAACTTGTAATCTCTTGTAAGTTCGAAGGTTTTGAAACACAGCTGACAATGTTGACAGCCTGCAATGGTACTCTGACTTAAATGAGCACTTGGGTGGTTTATTTACCAAGCAAAGTATCTGCTACCTTTTCAGATGTCTAACATTCAAAGAACGCTGACATAAAAACATGTATTCCTTGAGTATTGGTACTTTTAAGATATGAAAGTACTGAAGGTTATTTTAGATCCACCGAGAAAAAAGGAACAGATTAACTGCTTATAGCTTGACAGTCTATGTTCATGAATTTTCTCTGTACAAACATTTTTAACAGCCAATGTGTTTGAATTTACAAAGACAGTACCATAAATCTCTTCAGGGTTCAAAAGTTAAATATCACTTTAAACATAAACAGAGATAAAACCAATTAACACTACATACTGCAATAGAATCTATACAGTAAATACAATAGAACTGATACCTTGACTTCAGGATGGTCTGGTGCAACACCGTACCTGACGAGCCCAAATGGAACAGGTAACTTCTCTAAGATATCCACTGTAACATCTGGATTATTCTACAAATGAAAAAATTCCCAGTGAAAGAGATAATTGTTATGCAAATACAATCAACAGTTTACTTTAACTTTTAAATTTTACTCAACAAACTTGATTTCAATTGAATGCCTGTTCAAAATTATCCACATACATAAGGTAACACCTGGGCATGAATTACAATGATTGACAGGTTTAAGAATGACTAAAGTGTTTAAGTGGTGGTATATGATTCTCCTACCAAAATGATACAATGTAGAGAACTGTATAATCTAGCTCTATCAAGCATTTACACATCATACAAACAAAATAGTTTATGTATGATTTTCAACATCATTCAGTCCTTGACAAAGAATGTAAGAAGTTGCTAAGTTATTTTTTGGGACCATAGCATTTTCAGTATGATTTTGTCTTTCTTGTCAGGAATTGACCAAATGGTCTAAATAATCTGATTTGTTGATTTAAAGGACAAACCTGAACCAGGCTTTTAAATGAAGTGCACTGATTTATACATCAAATTTTTGTTTTGATGCATAAAGTCATCCTTCAATGAAGGTGGATGTTTTGATAATACTTGACAGAGGACCACAGAATGGTGTTCCACTCGACTGGATTAAAATCGAATATATTCAAAAGAGAAAAGTATATACATGAGGCAGTGTTAACACAACTTTCTGATTCTACGTCAGTATTTGTAGGCCCGATGGTAAAGCTGTGATGAATACATAGATATTAAATTGTCATGGATAGTCAGTTTGATTCCCATTCAGTAAAGTCGCAACCATAAAAGCAATGTGTGGGTTTTTGCAACATTTGTTTTATTCTTTATTTGTTTTATATTGAGAAAGAGGGAGGGGGGGGGGGGGGTAAACAAGACCTTCCTATTCTATTGCCAATAAACATGACGCTTATTTTCTTCTCATTTCAAATATAATGATCATAGCAACGATAACGCAGGTAGTCAGTACGGTATGCACAAAATGATATACCTGCATTATTGCATACAAAGAAAGGAAATGCATTTAACTGGACTATCTGTCTTTTAACTTTAAGCCTCGATCAATGAAAACACTTTGGTGAACAAATAAATGATTTCATGTGTGTCTTACCTTTAATAGTGATTGTGCAGTGTAAAATCCAGCTGGACCACTACCAACAACACAAACACGGAAGCTGCTGTCTTGCTGAGATGAAAGGAATCGGACATGTCCAGTTGGTTTTCTCCATTGACATTTGTGCAAGGACTTATGTAATACAGAAGCTGTAGAAATAACAAGAAATACATCTACAGAATTTGCCATTAATAAGTGATGTGATGAGGTAAATTAACAGACTCAACAAAAATCTTGTGTAAATTCAGTACTGCCGCAATACACCAGAATTAGCCAGAACAGTCTTCCTCCTTCCATCCAGTAACCCCCATTCCCTCACTTTTCCCTTCCTACATCTCAACATTCAAGGTTTACCCACCTTGTCACCATTGATTACCTTAGTGAATGATTAATTTAAGTACTGTACTGTGTGCAACTTTCATGTTTTATCTCCAGTCTTGTGCAGAAATTCTCGTCTTGAATGCCTTCACATTTAAAGTTACAAGTGTACAAAGGGGGAAGTTAGCTTACAAACTGCATATGTAGGGGGCATACAGGACTAATAGCTTTCTGTGAGTTTACAAGCTGAGAAGGAGGCATGCAAATTAGTACTTCAATTTTTCTTTCTTTTTTGGGGGGGTGGGGAGGGGTGGGGGTTCATAAATAATATTATTAAATTTGTTATCCTTGAATAGAATTTTTTTTATCAAATGTTTCCCAATCAACTAAATTGATATTAGTATGCTCATTAATCCTTTCTCCCTTTGGAGACTTACAGTCATTCACTGAAAATGCACAAAATTTGGGAACAAATCAGAATGAAGGATCCTAGCTTGACTAGCAAGGCTCTTCTCACCCTCCCTGGAGCTTCCCTTCCCCCTCCCACACCTTTTTAACTGGTTAAATAATTTTAGACTGAACCTCTTTAATCCCTCCCCCTTCCCATTCACTACACTTTCAATCCCTCTTTTCTTGTCATCAGTTTCTCATTTACATCAAGCTCTTTGACACAACATTGACTTACTGTATACACTCTTTCTCATCTGTCATATATGCTCTCCTCTATTCCCTTTCTCCCTATTTTTCTTTCTTTGTCTTTGTTTCCCCCCCCCCCCCACTTTCCCTTCTTTAGGCTCTCTTTAAACTCCCATTCCTCCTACCATCCCTAATAGTTTCAACCCCCTTAAATCATACAGTACTGCCAATTTAATTCTCATATTCCGGCCCTCTCATACCCCTCCTATTCCATCCCTATCAACCCCCTCCCCTTCTCTCCCCTCCCCATTATGACTTCCAAGTACACTTCCGTCCATTGTTACCTACTGTATTTCCCTCTAAGCATTTATATTTATTTAAAGCTATCTTCATACTTGCTATCCCAACAACCATCAAAATAAAGTCCCATATATACTGCCTATATTTAATATGCTATCTGCTTACAGCATCAGCTCGTGTTCAAATCCTCCGACTTCACAAATTCTTCGTAATCAACCAATAGTCCCCTCTTCCCAAGTTCACCCTCTTAACAATAGGAATTAAAACTTTCTTGTAAACAGAATAACATCTAGCAATTCAACATGGTGGAAATGATAAGCCTAATTTTGGCCACTCACTTAGCATGCAAGCCAGTGAACAAGCCTCTTATTGGCTTACACCTTGAACTGAAATTTTTAAACCATGTTGATGTACTCTGAAAAGTAAACACTGCACATTAATATGGTCTTCCACTGCCTTGAACACTGCTTATTTATATCATATATATTTCACTAGCATGTTAAGTTGGCTTTTCTAGGAACTCTGCTGGGCCTACATGCCACAGTACTAGTAGACACTTCACCTATGGCTAAGGATATCTGTAAATTGTGTGCATGTGTGGTATCAGAATGAAGTGCTTTGTTGATTAATCAGTGCTTGAAGACTAAGAATTATTGGACATTAACTTATTAGACTTGTAACTTTACAGTATGCATTTAAACTTCAAATTGAAATCGACAGTAAATATGAAATTTGTAAATGTTTAGGTTAGCAGATCTTATTATACTGACAATATATCAATTAAATCTCTAAATTTTTAAGTAGAAAATGTGTGTATTAACTGAAATTCAATATTGACAGTTTGGGATTATGGGGTAAGATCGTCTTGCCTTTATATGGTCAGTTCTATTCATCAGACAGCCAGATGGATATGGAATCAAGCCATCATTATTAAACTGGATGCTGCACAAGGATGGAATAACATGTTAGGAGTTCATATTTTAGTTTTTTATGCAAGTTCTACAGAACTGTTATGCATATTCATGACATTCATCAATAGTTAACAGAGGGATAGTGGTGTGAATGGTATGCTCCAGATGACTGTGCAGGGAATATAAATATCTATAGTTACTCTCCCTGCCCCATCCCCCCCCCCCCAATAACTTCCTTTCACTTCCATCAAATCATGTTGCAATGATCTTGCATCAATAAAATGTTGTGTTTAGCAGAATTTGTGTAATTTCAACATGAATTGTTCCAAGAACAAGCTGTATTCAGTTTAACTTTGAAAGTTGTACGAAAGAAGGTCGAAAACACCTATCATATTGAATTTGTTAAGTCGCCACCATCATAAGTTCACCATCCAGCTCTATATCCTTCACATGAAATGCCAGAAAAGAGTATATTTCTTCCCAGATATCTATCTGACAAAAAAGTTTGTCCACTAAAACAATGCACTAGTAAACCTAAAAAAAAAGGGATTTCAAGTTCTTTGCTTGGACCAAGAAATGTGAAAGAAATCATTTTAGCCAAGTTCTCTAGACTTTTGAAAATATGAGGTCTTAACTTGTGATTTACTGGGGCATTCCTGAAGATATATTCTAACTAACTAATGTAACTGCAGTTACCATGGTATAATATATTTAAAATCCATGAAAAACATAGTAATCACAGTTTTAGATAGGGTGGTGATGGCAGCTAACATAAAATGTTCTCCATACATACCTTAAAGACCTAAGCTATAGCTTATTCTATGCAATAGTGTGTAGTAGCATCTTAATGACTGCTACTGTCATACATTCATCAGGGCAACCTTTTGAAAATGGTGACTTTGTATTAAGTCTGTCTTACACAACATTTGAAGAAATTTTGTTTTAATATTTCCCAACAGGTTTAATCTAAGTATTTCTATGCAAATTTTGAGAGAAGAAATAACAACAATATGACTATGAAAAGCAGTACCTTTAAGTTGAAGTGACAGTTTATGTTAGCCCTACGCAATGCCTGGTATGATCGTCACAAGTGACAGTTACAGTTGTAAGACAGCTCAACAACACGGGCAACTGGTAATGGAATGTGTTTCAAACTTTCTTAAGTATTGTTACCAAAATTAATCTGTACCTGTTGATGTAAGTCTTCCTGATGTTCGAGAGGTAGTGCTAGCTCTAGTCTAACTTAAGCCTAGGCCCTAGCTGTGTAGCATTAAATTATTCTGGGCTAGCCTAAGCCCTAGCCTTTAGTTATGGCATGCAATCCTAAAACTACTAGGTTACCGTCGCATGATTTAACGGCCTGCTACAGCTTGAGTTGCGTCAGTGAATACACAGGGACGAATATTGTCGCATGAAAGTAAAATAACTCGTGCCCCCAACATTATAGTCTTACCCGTACTGATCTTATTTGAGATGGAATAACGCAGAAAATATTTCGTGGAAATGGTACTAACACTTTGAAATTTGGTTCGAGTGTAGGAGATGGCACAACCGCAAACCATCCGTCCTTATTATTTTAAGGCAAAGCATCATTGAAATATGGGAACAAGAAAAGGAACTTGAATAGGTTTGATCCTAGGTAAACGTTGAATTCAGAAATCCGCAGGTGAAGCATTTATCTCGTGAAAGTGATTGCATAACAATTTAATTATTTCAACAGCGCGGTCACGGGCACACACACAAAATAAGTTAACCTGTATCTCACCGAGAAATTCACAACATGCAAGTTGAACACTGACCGAATTTGGTTGACACATTATTGTGTACAGTTATGGTCAGTCACTGCTAATATATGGTTAGCAAAGTTTCCTTTCAAACTCGTGTGTTTTTGTAGCAACACGCATAGTTGACTAGTTGTTGTGTTTCGTCCCAACATGTACAAACAGACATCAATTTGTCGAATTCTGTCTATAAAAGGAATGGATGCAACTATAGATGGTTATTTTTCCATTTATCATGAGCCGTCTGGTAAGCCGGGCTCACACTACAGCGATATCGAATTGGAAACTGATCCGACATAAAAGCGCTCCTATAAATCGGATTCGGGGAACAGGTCACACTATAGCGATATAAACGCAGTGCGCATTCTAGGTAGCAACCTGTGTGCGCGCGTACGTCTGTACGTCAATGCAACTCAGAAACGTGGCAGACCATGAAATGGACGAAGAGATGCTCCTCTATCAATAATGGAGGGGGAAACTTGAAAGATGTCCCAGATTGTGGGTACATGAAATGAATGAAAAGGAGGAGGAGCTCGGCGAGTACCACAGTCTGGTAAGAGAACTGTCTAGTCACGAGGACAAGTTCTACAACCACTTTTTTAACCAGTTTAACCACAATTTGGACCTAGGCTAGTACAAGATGATCTCAAAATCAAGTGACCCAGCTCTGAAAACCAATTTCTGCTGGTCAAAGATTGGCGATTTGTCTAAGGTAAGCAAGCGTTGATATTGATGTAATGAAGTCTACTTAAGGCAAAACTTGCCGCTTTGAGAACTATCTTCGCCGTTGCGTAATATTATCAAAACGATATCAGGGAAGGAAGTATGTCTTAAAAGATGGGAGATTGAACAGTGTAACATGGAGGGCTGGAGATCTGCATTAAAACTCGGAGACTATGCCTCAAACAGGGTAAATTGGCAGACCTCGTTTAAAATAAATGTGATCTGCCAGTATAAAAAGTTAATCTGGCACTGTGTCAGACCTTGCTACTGTGGTATATCTACTGTATATTTTACTGAATACATGGACTCGAGAGAAGACACAAACACCTATTTAATAGAAATATAAGCATACAAGAATGACAGAAATGGAATAAATAATATCAGCATTATAAGAAATATCATACCGATATGCTTCTTCAAATTGATCTGCTGATATTTTTGATACAATTAATGGAAATGAATGCTCTTATTCAAGGCTCTGGGGGTTGATCTAACATTTTTATTTCTGCTCTGTGAATGATCTGATGAATTTCAAATTTAATTTCTGATTGGAGGTGCACTGGGAACTTACGCACTGTGCATCCCATTGATTTGAAGAAGTGATCGATATCATCTTCCTTAGTCAGAAGTTGCCTTTTCTCTTTAAAATATTCCAGGAAAAAAGAATCTGTCTCCTGATTTTGCTGCTTCCTTTTGTGGATAGGCACCTTGGAAGATGGAATGCAGGGTGATTAGCATGGTGAATTACTCCCACATGCTTCCTCTAAGACCATATCCAGTCCTGCAGTAGTGGATTGAATGTGAAATGGAATATGTTCCACAGATCTATCATCTTCCAAGTTACCACAAGGTCTGAATGGAAAAAAAGATAAAAATAAAATACTTTGCAGATTTCCATGAATCCAATACAATATGAGAACTACAAACACTTGTTAACAGATAATAAAGATTCATGTTGGGTAATAGTAAGTCAATAATCATTATTGCTCTCCTCTTTGATAATGCATAGCACTGATTTACTCTCGTTGTTTTAGGAAAGTCATTAGCGTATCTATATTTTTTTTATTATCCTGCATTCGTCCCCAGACTTGTGGCCCTTAATTTTTTTATTATAATTATTGAAGGCTATGAATTTTTGTATTGTTGTCTTTCCATTGGTAGGTTTATGGCTACAGGAGACTCGTACAAGTCGTTTGGAGTTAGTTACAGGGTTGGAAAATCCACCATAGTTGGCATAGTTCCAGAGATGTGCGAATACTCTGTACATGCCGGTTCCAAACTAAGAGAAAGGATTGGGAGACAACAGCGGAAGGATTCCTCAATAGATGGTAATTTCCAAGCTGCATTGGTGCAATTGATGGCAAGCATGTGGTTATCCAGGCACCACCAAATTCAGGATCTTTGAACATCTACAACTACAAACACACTTTTTCTGTAGTTCTCATGGCTATAGTTAACCACATGTACTGTTCTACTGTCATCAATGTTGGTGCTGGTGGATCATGTAGTTATGGAGGGATTTTATGCCAGTGAGCCAAATAGGACAGCAAATGGACAGCAATGAGCTGAATATACCTCCAAGCCAGCAGCTCCCTGGAGCTCCTGAAATAGGATAGCTACCTTTTGTGGTTGTCGGTGATGAAGCTTTCCCATTGAAAATTAAATTAATGAGGCCTTATCCTGGACAGCACATTTGTAAAGGGAAGAGAATATACAATTATCGCCTTTCACGGGCCAGGAGGGTCTTAGAGAATGCCTTTGGAATCCTTGCAGCCTGTTGGCGGATCTACCAGAGGAGGATTCAGCTGCAACCACAGAATGTGGATAAAATTATTAAAGCAACCTGTGCCTTGCACAACTTTCTACAGAAAACTTCACAGTCCGCACAGATGACACAAACAAATGAGACTGTAAATGCTCAGGAGAGTGCAGTACAAATGAGGGGATGCCATGCTAGCCATGAGGCTATAAAAACAAGAGAGAAATTCCAGCATTATTTTAATTCAGAAGCTGGTTCTGTACCATGGCAGAGGTCATCATGCTTTGGCAACGTTTAAATTACAAGTACTGTTAAAATTGAGTAATTTTCAATGTCATATATCACCATTTACAAAGTTACCTTTATCCTTTTTTGAAGGAAGGTGTGGTGAGATGGTAAAGAACAGTTTATCTTTCTATTTTTTCTTTCCTTTCTTTCTTGAGGGTGACAGTGACACTAGATTCACAATTCTGTCAATAGATATTAAAATGATTACACATTTTGGATGCTTACTCATTCTTTCCTCTGTCCTGCTCAAAGAATTACACTGCAGATTAATTATTCTTAAAAATCAACAATGATTGCCAATGTGGCAGTAGATACTAAGTCCATCTTCCTGTTCGTTTTCACTTTCTTGCAAACATGGCTTGACATAGTGTTTACGCTCACTTTTGGAGTCACAATTAAACCATACCTCCATCATAATTGTAACAAAATCCTTTGCAGAAAGCTTATTTCAGTATCAAATGTGTCCTATGTGAAGCTTGGCGAGAACATGTAGGCCTATTTGAGAATGTATTTTGAGAGATAACACTCTCTAAGCACTGGGTCGACCGTGCATAGACTTCCCCGCTTTATGCGTCCTGCACTGCCCGCCTAGCCTGTTGCAGTTGGCTGCACTGTCATGTTCAAATCTTACCTGCAACAGAAAGGGCTATTACTAGTATGAGGCCGTATGCCTACTAGTACTACTACAGTACTATTACTAGCACAACTTCGTTCTATCAACACTGTGTAATACATTATTAAACATTCCTTCACTAGGCCTAACTTCTACAATATCTCCGCCACTGCTAAGGCTTGTCGGGAGTGTTTGATGACATTATACTCAAAAAGTGTAACGTTCGATTCCCTGGTCTCAGTGAAAGTAGAATATACAGTTGAAACATGAACAGAGAGCAACTTCCACGAAAAGCAACAACTTAACTTCGAGTTTGACTCGGCTAGTCCCATAGGCTGCGTAATTTGGAAAACAAGTTTTCACGATTCCCTCAATAAAACAGTGACTTTGCCTACCATAACCATAACCTTAGAATGATTACTTCATGAAAGGTTGCAAGTGATGTCGAATTTTAGTGGGCAGCAGCAAACAGACGCAATGTTGTTGGTCGGCCCGAGGATCAAGGTCAAAAAGTATATAGGCCTACTACTAATTAATGTAATACTAATAGCATAGATATCACAATACAATAAAGCCTATATTCCTAGGTATAACAAAATATCAGACTACACTAAAATGCATAATATGCGAGTTCATTTGCGGGGTTTTAAATCACGAAAACCACGTACTTACCACTCATACCGACGTTTCTCCCAATTGAGTCCCATTCCGGGTAGATTCCTTAAAATTCTTGTCGGTTTTGTCATATAGTGAGGGATTCAACCTCACAAATTCAATCAATTTCTCATTTTCTCGCCCGCTTTAATGATTGGTAACTAGCTAGGGCCTTACAAAGTTGTGACGTCATATATAAACAAAGGCGCTGATTGGGCAAAACTCAGCGCTGATTGGACAAAATCAGACAGACGTCCGATAAAAAATCGCCCTGCTGACCAATCATAAAATATAAATCGGTTCGGACTACTTTATCGGAAGACAAGCCGAACCGATATCGTTGCAGTGTGACCGTCCAGTGGCGTAGCCAGGATTTTTTCAGTGGGGGGGCGCTGGGGGGCTTGAACATTTTCTGGGGGGGCTTGACCATTTTCTTGTTACTATCTAAGCGGAGCGCCACCATGAAAATTTTTAGCTAAAAAG
>JAAAKB020077523.1:0-13525 GCA_010014835.2 Apostichopus leukothele | reverse complement strand
ATTTAACGTCCATGATTATGAATTGTCAATTGTCAACAACTCTGTAACTGGACGACATAAATTAATCTGGGAGTGACTCGAACCGGGGACCTTATGATTGAAAGGCACCGGCCTTAACCACTGAGCTAACACTTCAAGATAATAAAGACAATGGAAAGCAGATACACGAAGCATGTGATGACTATAAAGACTCACTGCGGTCACAGTTCTTCCCCGTCCATCCTGGCTGACAGTCACACAGGTAATCTCCGACTAAGTTACGGCAACGGAATGCATGGACGCAGGGCTGTCCCATGCATTCATCTGCATCTGTTGTCAACCGAAGAAGGAAAGGGTCATTCCACAACTCAGTCAGAGGTCACATAATTTGCCAAAAGAATTGATACCCCTGTTAGACTCTTAAAATCAATACAACATTTTCTGTACAACTACTGTATAGTAACTGTCATCCAAACCTAGAAGCAAATGGACTCTAACACAACTAATCACTTTTATGTACTGAATGATTCAAAGAGGTGGTTTCAGACACTTTTCAGGGTCAATACAACAAAAATTGAAAGATTCACCAAAAAATTCTGAAAAATGAAAAAAAATTGCCGATGTATCATTTTTTTTTTTAAATTGGGAAACATCTCTAACATAAGTTTACAAAATTTTCAAAATATTAAACCATTTTTTAAACTAAGCTTCCTTAATCATAAACAATTTCCTCAAAGGGATACATACTCCCAGAATTCCCCTTCCTCTAACAAAATCATCTTCATTGGGGGGCGCTAAGATGAGGAATGTGAAAATTGGGATCACCAAGCAAAAAGGTTTGACTACCAAGAGAATTTTACCTTTGTAAAATCATAGACAGCAAATACACCACCAAATATGGCTTACTGCCTAGACGGTGTTGTGAATTGTCATAATATACATATGGAGAATTAAAACATGTCAGGTTAAGTGATATGGAAAACAGTGTCTGTATTAAATGAGAAAGCAAGGCATTGGGACTTTTTCTTGCCTATCCTCACATCTCTTCTCCCCCTCCCAACCAAATCACCCCCCCCTCCCACTCCCTCTTATCTTATTAAAATTCTATAAAAAATATACTTGTATTTGAAATTTTACATGTTACTACACATATTAACCCCCACAAAAAACATTCTAATGATTCATCACCTTTCACAATTAGCATTGGATACAAACTGAAATTTAAAAAAAAAATTAAATTTAAAATATATGTTCAAGCAATATGATCTAGGTACGTAGATCTGCGACCATTATAGTTTATAGTAAGCATGGGAATATTTTACATTTTAAAGTCTGCAATATGTATCACAGAAACATTAATCCTGTTTTTTTTTATATTACGTCTCATGAGAATGATTTATAGCACTTTAACCATTATTAATAATTGATATTTCTTCTTTTGCTGAAAAGCAAGTAAGAACATAATGTAACAACATAACACAAGTAATTGCCCTAACTGTAGGCCAAAAGCTGACAATTTGCCGATAGCAGTAGTGTGAAGCATTGATTATTGGCTCACTGTTCAAACAATATTAATATTACAAACTCTTCCAAGAAACTAATTAAAAATGAGTCATGTAGCAGATCTTTGCATCTATCAAAGACTATAAAGACACATCTTAATCACCATTTCTTCTAACTGATGCCTTTAAAAATTAGCCTTTGGAGCTTTCAACAGCTTCACACTATATTGTTAAGAGTATTCTTCCACAGTTTGAATTCATAACACACACAGTACATAATTTTTTTTAACCAACAAGCTCTTCCTATTGTCTGATTGCCGTATGAGACGGCTAGGAGAAGCTAAGATAATTAACTCGCGCAGACAAATCAATCTTATTTTGAAAAGGGTGGATATCTCTCCCTATTTACTTCGTGGAACGGATCAATGAAAACGACAATGCTACACCTGTTGCTATGGTTACCCATCGCGGTTAATGTTTGCCAAAATTAGTTATTTCACAAACTATATGACTCCCTGTGGTCGTTTCAAGGTGCTTAGCTCTATAGCCGATAATGCCCCGGATACTTTTATTGCAGGTAGGCAGCAAAATTGAAATTCTATACGGATTTTAGGGGATGATAAAAACCCTGTTGTATAACATATTATTCTGGTATACAACATTAACAAAATCGATTTCTGTTCATGCAGTTTCAATTCATTCTATTATTACCACAAACAAAGCATTTATGTATCGGGCATTAAGGCAATATTCACCAACACATTATTAACGCACAATAAGCCTGAAAGGACTCAAAACTGTAGCTGGAGAATATTGTATCTCTGCTAAGTTGGAAAATGAAAATGAGCGCTTCATACTATCTGAACAAACTCCGGTTGAATTTAAGCATCAGATGGTGGTTCTATTCTGATTCCAGAATCATGTGAATGGGGGTGGGGTGAGGGGATGGACAAGGTATTAAGAGACAGGGCGTTGTCTGTATGATACACTAGTACACCGTTGAAAGCCTAAGAAGTAAAGAGATTGTAAACAATAGTTTGATATTACCCGATGTCAGATATCAACACAGAGCATCAATAAAATAGACACAAATACTCCCTGATATGATTATTACAGATGAATGTTATGGATCAGAGATGTTGTCACTCGGGGAGGGGCAGTGGGGCAAGGCAGCAGTAACATGCAGGGCGTTGCTGGGACGAAACACCAGTACACCATTTGGGTGATGTAAAAGTATGCCTTAGTATTAAAGAGATCCTTGTAAACCACAGAGTAGGGTGTAAAGAAGACCTAATAGTCAGACGTACCTTCAATTTTACTCAAGAACAGCTGGGGAAAGATTCCATTTGGTGCCAGTTTATGGAGAACACATCGCAGGAACTGACTTGCAACAGTACAGCAGTGACCGGGAGGGTGACCAGAACTAAACAAATATATAGAACAATTTAACTATCAAGTCATTCCTCTTGTTTTGATAAATATTCAAATTTAAATATTAGGTTTGTTACTATAATGCTAAATTGAGTTTATCTGTTTACAGCTGTTTAGATGTGTATTTTTATTAATTTTTGTTTTGACACATTTACAAGTCAGGAGATATATATCTCATATTTTCAACTGATCTAAATATGTTAACACTACCATTTAATGAATCACAAAAGAAATGAAAACTTGTAAGTCATAACAAAAATGAGTATCACTCATATTTTTCAACTTCTTATGGGCCCATAGGCAAACAGAACATAAATTAGTGAAAATGGCTGAGTGTCCATTTATTTAGACCACTACATACTTGCAAGATTCCATGCACAATTTCGACAGCTGTGTGACATTGGTAATTTAATTAATCATACATTGAATCACAAATGTGCATCCCAGCTTTGGATGACCACCTCATACCACAGAGCATTTTTATTCACTGCTCGGCAAGCTGAAATAGCCTTACAGTTGTGATATCCATGTTTTAATACTCATAACACGCTATGAACAAATTGGAAAGTACAGACAGTATATCTCACCTGTCCGTCTGCCATGTGTAAAATGTTGCGGATGCAATTCTGAAAAGAAGTTATATGAGTGAGGTTTATAAGAGACCAACTTCTCCATGCTGGAACTCTATAAAACATTCAGCAAGAATTTTGCAGCACTAAGACTTCTATGGTTGAAGTTAATTATGTATCTGCGTAGGTAAAGCAAGGTTCTAGAAAACAGTTCTGCGGTTGTACCTACAGTATGATAGTTGTATATGAGCACATAGCACCATGGATACATACATCCTTATAGAACCATGGTTGCATATGACCCTATAGCATGATGGCTGTATATGAGCCTAAAGAACCATGTTTGCATATGATTCCCTAGCATAATGGTTGTATAAGAGCCTGTAGAACCATGGTTGCATATTATACTCTAGTATGCTCGCTGTACATGAGCCTTCAACATCATGTTTATATATGAACCTATAGTACCATGGTTGCATATAATACTCTAGCACTATGGTTGCGCATGAGCGTAGAACGTGACGGTGGTATATGAGTCAATAACAACATGTTTGCGTATGCCTGAATATTGTTGCATATGAACCTATAGTACCATGGTTGCACATGAACCTATAAACCATGGTTGCATATGAACCTATATACCATGGTTGCATATGAACCTATAGTACCATGGTTGCACATGAACCTGTAGTACCATGGTTGCATATGAACCTATAGTACCATGGTTGCATATCAACCTATAGTACCATGGTTGCATATCAACCTATAATTACCATGGTTGCATATCAACCTATAATTACCATGGTTGCATATCAACCTATAGTACCATGGTTGCACATGAACCTATAGTACCATGGTTGCATATCAACCTATAGAACCATGGTTGCATATGATACCTCTACCACCTATGGTAATATATGACCTTACAGCACCATGGTTGCACATATCTACTACTTCTATACCTGCCAACAACCTGCAGCATTTCTAGGAGCATGGGAGCAGCTAGTTCAGGATCTCTGTGGATGAATGTCGAGAGGACAACAATGGCCAGAGAGACCGTGTTATCATCACACTCCTCAAGGATAGCACCACAGTCTAAACATCTGGAGAAAAAAGAAACAGTTTCAGATTTTGATTTTGGTTAAACATACAGTTATAACAGCTTATCAGTTCCCCTGCTGTTTTTATAACAGGTGTAAGATATCATCCTATCTACTAATTGACCGTGGGATAAATTTGAGGCACTTTCTGAAAATCACTTCTCTAATGGATGTTCCACCAAATTCCCTTAAGTAAGTAGTGTATTGTATGGTACAAACACTTTGACGCATTTCATTCTCACATTAACCAATCAATAATCAAGAATCAGTTGAGAATTTAATAGCATAAACATGTGTGACTATAACAAGGTCAGCCCATAGTTATCTATGCAAACAGCTCTAGGCCTAGCTAAATAGGATATCTTCTTGATGGTAAGAGTACATTGGTTAAGACGCTAACGGTTCAGAAACACAAACTGTTGCTTTCAGCAGTAGGGTTACCATCTACTCTATACATCACCATGTTAGAGCACAACCAATTTCGTAACTCAGAGACGTACAAGTTCATATACGTGAATAATAAAACTATAAAAAGCAACAGGTGACGTCTAGAACAACTTACTGTACATTGTGGTTAGGCCTTAAGAGCCAATTTTCAAAGCAAGCGTATTCAGTCCAACAGAAAGCGGTGAACTTAAAAATTGAATATTAGAGAGTTTTGAGGTAACTGAATAATATAAATTGTCTTTGATCCGTGCCTTCGTTATTCCTTTATGAGGATATGAGAGGGAGGAGGGTCACATGACATACTTGGTTAAAGCCATATAGTTCTTGTCATCGTGGTATTTTCTGACTGCCGAGTAGACGCTGCTCTTTTTCTCCGGTGATTTCTGCATCTGTTCTCTCAGCTTCTGGATTTTACGTAACCGTCTCTCTCGGGCAAATTTACCCTTGAGTGGGGATTCCCCATGGACTAACAGATCAGGGTGGGTGTCCTCACCGTGTCCTAAATGGGTGTGAACAAATTGTAACATGTAATGGTACAGTATGTATATGCTTGTGAGTACAATGAGTAGAGTATGTATATGCTTGTGGGTACAATGTGTACAGCATGTATATGCTTATGGGTACAATGTGTACTGTATGTATATGCTCGTGGGTACAATGTGTACAGTTTGTATATGCTTGTGGGTACAATGTGTACAGTATGTATATATGATTGTGATTACAATGTGTGCAGCATGTCTATGCATGTGGGTACAATGTGTACAGTATGTATATGTTTGTGGGTACAATGTGTACAGTATGTATATGCTTGTGGGTAAAATGTGTACAGTATGTATATGCTTGTGGGTACAATGTGTACAGTATGTATATGCTTGTGGGTACAATGTGTACAGTATGTATATGCTTGTGAGTACAATGTGTACAGGATGTATATGCTTGTGGGTACAATGTGTACAGTATGTATATGCTTGTGAGGACAATGTATACAGTATGTATATATGCTTGTGAGAACAATGTGTACAGTATGTATATGCTTTTGAGTACAATGTGTACAGTATGTACATGTTTGAATAGGGAGAACAAGTAGGAGATTCAATGCACAGCATATATACAGTTGGATGACTGAAGTCCAACCAGTTTATATAACCTGTTCAAATCTACTCACCGGTGGAAACACCGAGTTTTCTCGCTCTTTTCGATCTGTACTTTGGTTGGATTTTACTCCTGTCTAGGGACATAGCCACTACATGCTGAGTAGCTACGGCTTGGGGTGCCGTTGGCATGGTACCCATCACTTGAGTTTGTACTGCCTGGCCTTTGCCAGGACCTCCAGCAGTTACTGTCGTTGCTTGCTGGATTACAAACTATAAGAAACAGAAACCAGGAATAAAAAAAACATTTTTCTTAAAAGTTGCTTCCTCTGTAAAAATCTATCAGTTACAGAAGGTCTTTTTATAGCACAGAGGGGGTCTGCAAACTTTTACATCCACAACCCAGAATCTCCCATGGGGACTGAGCCATGACCCACCAGACAACCTCCCATTCAGAGTCGGAGCTCTGAATACATGAATACTAGCTTGGAGTATGGACTTGATGTTACATGTCGACCGCCATAGGCAAGCTTTTAAAACTGTAGGTGAATTTATCGATATCTGAAAACAATCCCTGTGACCCACCGAACAGTTTCCGTGACCCACTTTTGGGGCCTATTCCATAGTTTTCGAAACATTTGCTTTAGTGCCAAAAGGTGATGAAAAGGTTTATCATACAGAATATAAAGCATGCATTATATGTTTCTTTATTTGTTTCACAAAAGTGATAAAACACTCAAACTTGCCAGATATGATGTCATAAATACAATACCAGGATATTAGGTGTTTTTCCAGTGTATCAGTTTGCCTGTTATTAGTATACACCACTTGGAAATTCAAAACAGTTGCCTATAAGGTTTATCTCATTCCTTAACTGTGGTATATCCTCTTATCACCATTTTACTTTCTCCCTGTCAAAAAGTCACAAAGGAGTGTACTAATAGATCAAATCTACCAACCTCTTGTTTTCTGGTCATCTTGACCACTCTCTCGATCCCAACGATGGATGCTTTAGCCTGGACAGCCTCCACCTTACTGACCGCCTCCAGACTCTCTGGCATCTCCTCGTGTTCCTCCTCCTCCACTTCCACGATGGTCGACGCCACCAGGCCGCGGTTGGTGGGCTTGATCGCCAGAGTCTGCACTGCATCCTCCGGCACCACCATCATCATCTCCGAATCCTCGTCGATGGGTTCGATCTGTTGGTGGAGCATGTCCGCCCTCATGAAGCTGTGCTGCACTGGGGTACTGGCAGTGTACAAGGGGGTAGGGGCCGTGAAAGTGGGCATCACGTCGGCCGCGGTGGTGACCGACGGCGCCAGCAACGGTGTGGTAGGACCCGCGGAGGGTATGGAGCTCGTGTCCTCGCTGGCTTCCTCCACATCGTCCAAAGTATTCGGAAGCGTGAATTCTACAAGTCATAGGATAAAACAAAACTGTTAGCAAACTGCTTATCCACTACAGAGCCTGTGTAAGAGAATGTG
The DNA here is from genome assembly GCA_010014835.2 of Apostichopus leukothele. Lineage (NCBI taxonomy): Eukaryota > Metazoa > Echinodermata > Holothuroidea > Aspidochirotida > Stichopodidae > Apostichopus > Apostichopus leukothele. The sequence goes on along the minus strand of JAAAKB020077523.1, from coordinate 5,922 downwards.
TAAAAGTAAGAGGGTCTGGTGTTTAGATCTTAGCAGGATCAAAAAACAAATTCTAAAAGTCAAATGCAGTAAGAAGAGGTGCGGTGTTATCTATTACTGAATATTTTGTGCCATGGCACACACCATGCGCCTTGATAATGACTTCTAAAATTTGGAAATGTTTTATAAAAGCAGAATATTACTTAAGATGGCATAAACTGTTAACATGAATTTCCAGTTCACAGCTTTGAATGGCCAGTATCAAGCCGGCTGCACACCGGCCGACTGCTCACCACCTGACCCAACTCAAGGGTCATGACCTAGTTTTTTATGTATGGTCTTAACTGAACCCCGCACACTGACCGACACGTCGGTGCATACAAACAGATACTTTTCTGTTAGCAACCATTGCTTATTCACATCACATGCAATCTTACTGCCCTGTGATTGGTTACATTTGTTAAGACTGTGCTGACACAAACTTAAATAGCAAAATCTTGATCAGCCGTATTCTTTAGCACACGCACGCTGCCTGAGTATCCACAATTTTTCACGACGTGATGGTCGAGTCCTGTCCAGACGTTATCTGTGGGGCAGTGTGTGCGGCTGGCATTACTATCCTACAGAGTACTATCTAACTGCCGATATTCCGCATAATACTGAACAATAACTCTTGCAATAAAATCTTAATACTAATTCATCAATATTTAATGTTTTAATCAACCAACCTTTCTTGTCTTTGGCTGGTGGTGTTTCGGATGCGCCCCAGATATCCTCAATGGTGGGTGGTTCAGGGCGCTTTGGCTTACAGCGATGGCGCTGTGCCTCCAAGAGATTAATGGTGATTCTGATCAGACCTCGCAATATGGTCTTGTATTCTACTTGATCATAGGAGTACTGAGTCAGAGGAAGATAAATAAAGAATCGGAGTGAAAGAAATTAAGGAATGGAAAAAATGCGAAGAAAATGTAAAGTACGGTACTCCCAAGCTGCTTATTGAATTATACTGTGGCAGAAGCTTTTGATAAGCCCCTGTCTGGATTTTGGTGTAGTCCATGCTAATTAGGTTGACCTTTAGAGTGACCTAGTAAATCAGTATTTTCCTGTGCTTTCAATATAGCTTAGCTTGGTAACAGTTATGTCGTCACAAAGTGGTACACCTGTGTATATTTAGGGTTTCGTAGCACTCAATAAAATGGCTAACACTTCACTAATAGACTACCAAATACATACAACAGTGTCTTTGAGCATTTAGTTATAGAAGGTATACATAACTAAAAGCAAACGGAAATATGAAGCAGTTCTAACAACCCAAAATGAGGCAAACAGACAAACTAAATGAAACATATTTTACCATACTCAAAGATACCGGACATGGTCCACAGATAGACGCACTGAATGAAGCGGCTATTAACTAACAATAAGGAGTACCTAGCACATGGGTTTTTCAAGTTATTCTCTACGAAGGCCAGAGAGAAGCAGTGGTTAGAGCAAAGGGCCAGAGAGAACCCAAAAGATCTCACTAAACCTAGATTGAACAATGTGCTGGTTAGGCTGGTAGGATGCCCTAGCCTACAGCCTCAAAGGGCCTGCATACTTGATTTGTGCACGATTATGGAACCATTTGTTTTTTCACAGGTCGGATTAATATCTTATTGCAGGCTGCATATGGTCTGCAGGTTGCCTATTGAGGACCCCCGACTCAGTACATCCAGAGTCATTCTACAACCTTTTAGGTTTCACAGGCGTAAGAATTACTAATAATAAGAATCGAGCAAAACAGAATTCGAGACTCAAACTTAAATACATCGATACCTTATAGAGTATGACAAGCAGAGATGTGAGCCAGGCTTGTCTACAGTGAGGTTCCAAGAAGTACAGTGTGTAATCTATAGGTTGATTCTCCATCACTGCCTTCTGAGGAGCGGGACAATGTTGAAGCAGATCCAGTACCAGAGGCAGGATTATGTTACCCACCTCCACGTTGTAATCCAACATCTGCAGGACAACGATTGGAAGAGCAGAGAGTATAATTGATTATCATTTTACTGATAGTTACGTATCATTAAAAAGACAAGAATCTCACCAAAAGACCGAAAGGCTTCTAAGAGAATGATATTCTTTGTGGAACTGTTGTTGACAAGGAGGCTCAAGAGCAAGTTATCCTGACTTCATAAACCTTAAAATTAAACTCATCCATTATGTCATGTGACTTTTCATGTGTGTTATTACCTTGGTATGGCCTTTCTACAAAGTGGTCAACACACAGTTCCCATGCTTTTAAAGAAATGAAGTTTCTGACTTTGTCAAGACCAAAACATGTCTAACATTTAATACAAAGCCTAGGCATTAACTAGGGGTATGTTAGTCTACCTGTAGGAAACCTAACAATTGTAACTCTTGACAAGTTTAAGCTAACCCCTTTCGTTTTGGTGAGTGTTATTCAATGAGCCATGAACCCCAAATGTGACATGTTGTAGCCATAACATTTCACACCAGTTTGATTTTACGCCTTTTAACTATATCTCACACTTCTGAGAAAAACCTTGCTCACTTAATTCTCCTCGTATGAGAAGTGTTCAATCAAGGATTTTTCCTAATTTTTCCAGGCTTTAAAATTCAAGGACTTTCCAGTCCTTTTCCCTACATTTTCCAGACGACTTCTTGATTTCCAGAACGTGTGGCAACCAAGACAATGGACAAGATATTATTACCCTTGGTAATCTGGTCATGAAGGCATAGAAGACTGCTGATTCCCGCAGCTGCTGAGGAGGTAACGTAAACTCGCGGTCTGGTTGATTGTAGCCCAGTAATACACTCAGGTGACCTATCACAGTATTCTGGGGAGAGAGAAAAATTAAAGAAAAGATAAAGTAAGCAAAATAAAACAAATTTGTTAGCAAACTGCTTATCCACTAAGGAGAGCCTGGGTAAGAGAATGTGTAAAAGTAAGAGGGCCTGACGTTTTGATCCAAGCAGGATCTTCTTCAGTGACTAAAAGGGCCTCTAAAAGAGCCTCTGATAAAGTAAACAGAGTACATTTACCTAAAATAAAAGAACAGAGATATATTCTAAATTAGAGTGTATAAAACAAAACGAAACCATGTTTCTCATCCAAAATTTATCAAAAAAAGAAGGAGGAGGGCGTTATCTTTTCTCTTTTTTGGTAACCATTTCGTACCATTCCTCAGAATGTAGGTGACAGTCCAAATGATCTAATGTGTTTTTATTCTTTGGAACTTTGCCTAGCTGAGTACAATTCACACCTATAGGGAAGTTCTGAGCTGATTAGTTCTAAAAGATGTTTAAAGGATTTCCCAATCACGTTTCAAAATAGGATTTTTTGACTAACTGCGACAAAGGAAACATTAAAGGACTCCAGTAAGATTCGGAAGATTTGATAAAAGTGAGCGAACATATTAGCAATAAACCATATATATAGTAATACGTTATGTGACAAAACAGGACGTTCAAAATATCATTTTCCAGTTTTTACAGACATCAAACTTACCATAGCTCTGCCATTAATGTCGTCCACTGAACTTTTATCGTGAGTCATGAACTGTTTCATAAAGGAAAGAGAGACTTTGTATCAATGTGAAAGATTCTATTGCAACAGAGATACCGAATAATAAATTAGTTTGCATCACGCACGCAATCATTGTTTATTGCCGGTTCTGTAATTACTATCGGTTTCCGGGATGTTTCATTTTTCAGGGTACCCATCTACCATACTGGACCAGGATTGTCTGAAAATCATGTGTTATTACCCTGGTGAAAAAACAAACTATGATAAATGCCAAGAGAGTATCATAAAAAAATAGAATTCTAGTCGCAAAGCGGTTCGTCACGGTTCTCTTCATATGCAGCGCTATACTCCACGTCATCTAAACAATATTAAACGGTTGGTTAACCGATTTACGATAAAAGAATTAACCGATTAACCGTCACTTAGTTTGATCTGGATGAAGTGATTTCCATCGGTAAACATTAACAAACTGGGGATATTCTAACGAGAGAGCACACTTATTGGTTCTTTCTTTATACAGCTTTAACTTTCCGTTTGACCACCTTCACCCCGGTCCTCCCCCCGGTCCTCCCCCTCCTTTCTGCCCACCAATGGCATGTTGATAATTACTATTAGCAGTAGGTCCACCAGCCTGTGCACGGTCTCTTTGTCGATGTGTGAGAAGTCGAGAGACAGAGACGGGTCCGGTCCGCTGGATGCCGCTGCTGTCGTTGTGGTGGCTGTCGGTGCTGTTGTCGTGGCTGTTGTTGCTGCATCCTCGGTCACGGTGGGGAGATAACCATCTGAACACACACGAAAAAATAATAATTATAAATTCCATTGCTTGAAATAAATCATAATAAATACGTCATTTACATAGCGCTAAATCACAAAAACTTTCAAAGCGCTTCACAAAAAACAAAAGCAAAAAACGATTAAAAGGAAATAAATACAGTGAAAACAAATAATAACCTAATAAAAATAATCCTAAAAAAAAACACAAAAAAAGTAAACAACAATAAGAGGTTATTAAAATACAATAAGAGGTTATAACAAACAAGATATTATATAAAGGTAATATTACGTAAAATAACTTATAAATAAAAATATGTCTTCAAACGACATTTATATATTGGCAGCGTTGGACTGGTCCTGATGTCTTTTGACAAATCATTCCATAGCTTTGGACCAATGTAACTGAAAGCTTGTTTGCCAATTTTCTTCCTTGCTGGAAAGTTGTATGACAGTTTTATGTTGTTTCATGAATGAATTATTCATTTTGCTGACATGGCAAACAATCTTTGTCATGATTCCATATTCTGCCTTTGACATTTGTAATTCTATTTCCTTCATTGTGTTGATGTCACTCAAATCACATTAAATTATAAAGTGAACATATTTTTTGACAATTTTGATTTTGATTTTTTTTCAACTTTTACTTGCACTTAAAAGGATTTTCCTGTTGGCTGAAGTTGATTGCTTAGCACAATTACTGAAAATTTCCTGAACCACATCCTCACGGCAGCTTGTATTATGAAGACATTAATTTGGTGATATTTTGTAAATTATGCATCTGGCAACAGTAGACTTGAACTATGTCATCAGAGCATTTCAGCTGAAAAATTTCTTTGTTTGCTTTTCTTTATAATTTTTTCAATCATTTATCCACAGGGGGAAAAGAATGTTTCTACAAGAAAGATATATATTGATGAAATTTTGAGTAGAGAGAACTTTGACAGCTAAGCAAACATTTCAAATATATCAGGTTTCATGAATATCAAGAAGATTATAAAAGCCTATCAGTAGAGCTTTTGAAGAGCATTTGTCCAGATGACATCACAGACCCCCTACTGTGATCCAACTTCCTAGAGTAGTTGAAGGTTTAGCCAGTGAAAACTGGTTATATTCAATCGACCACATTTTGAGTTAGGGGCAAGATAATGAGATGGGGTTTTCAACTAGCAGTGTGGAACATTTGTCTCTTCAATATAAATATCACAGAATGCTTTTGAAGGTGCGACACTAACAGAACATCCAAGAGGCAGATCTTTTCTTAGCGTTCCACCACATAAATATGCAATAGGTGTACAGAAATACATTTAATTAATACGGTTCGGAACGAGCTACGACACATCAAAGTTACTTCTGTGTCATATGTGATTTTTTTATGTGTTAAAATTACAGTATGAATGCCAAACTTTTAAATTCTGCTTCTTTTAAAAGTGGACCCAAGAGATGTATGCACAAATGTATGCACAATGTGTAACCAAGCTACCTCACCAACTTGTTTCAGCTCCGACCATCATCCACACGCTCACTTCGCTCTAATTCACCGCTGATGTTACTCATCCCTAGAGTAAAAATACAGACTTACGGCTTGAGAACGTTCACATCAAGTGCACCGTGCCTGTGGAACTCACTTCCAGAACATGTTA
>JAAAKB020077413.1:0-13528 GCA_010014835.2 Apostichopus leukothele | reverse complement strand
CTCTCTCTCTCCCGTCCCTCTTCCCCCACCCCGTCTCTCTCTGCCCCCTCCCTCTCCCCACCCCCAGGTCACCTCTCAATTCATCTTCCTCAGAGAACCTGCAGCACTATTTTCTATCAAGACAAATCTCCCTTGGTTTTCACTCTGGTGATGATTTCTTGCCAGACTGCCCTGCTTACATGTCTCCTCCATCTCTGTCTGCACTCCAGCCATCCTCATTCAGCATTGTATAAAACTATATACCAGTATATACTGAATACTCATTGTGAATGATAGTACTACTACCTATACTGCTGCTACACACACTGTGACACACCGTTTCTTTCTGAAACAAAAACTGTAAGATGTACCTACCACCCATATAGATAGAAGCCAATCTAAATACCACAGAAGCCTTAACAATATCTCTGCTAACAAAAAGATCAAAAACTATGGCAATAATTTTTTTTTTTTTTTGGGGGGAGGGAAATATTTTATGGCTAAACAAGAAAACCTGGAGTGTGGCAGTATAAATATATATTCAGCGCAAACAGTTTATATGTTACCAATCATAACCCAATTCATCAATCATATTGTTGACCTCATATTGGGGGACTTTTGACAGGTGGGCCAAATAAAGGGTGTCAACTTTGTCAGCTTATGGGGGAACTGATGTTTATTCTTGGTTGCATGATCATAGGTTTGGAAAAACCTTAGAGCTATTAAATCCTGGAGGAATCTAGGACTACAGATGGTCTTTGCCTGTTGGAGCTTGGAGCAGAGGGATAGTTGGATCTATATACCTGGCTACTAGTAACTACCAAGATATGGGCAAGATTAATGAAAAACTTTAGGACAGAGGTAAGAAGAGATGGCAGTCTGTCCCAGTGACCACTAAGGTCATTATAAGGTCACAGAAGTAACTGACAGACAGACAGACAGATAGATAGATACATATCTTGAAAGACCTCAAATATAAAGCTTGCTAGATAGAGCCCTTTGTATCGGCATGCAACCATGCTCACAGTGAGCAATAATTCCGATTGCGATTTACGGCGCCAAAGATGCGTGAGAGCTCGTAGCTTCGAAGAGTATGCCGATATAATGCTGCTTTATACATCATCTCTCTTTGCAGTAGTTGACTGCCGTCCATGTCCCCCTTATAATTACCACTTACCGGTGGTTTTCCCGTGAGCTTACCACACGAGCGACTGTAGCAGCTAATGAGTGACACTTTTCCATTTTCTTCATTTATGTGGTGGGCCTTCTTGGTGACAGAAAAGGCTTCGAGAAACAAGTCGCTATTTCGGGATCTTAATTAGTTATGTCTGATTTCGCTGCATTATATCCTAGTCCCTTAGCAGCCACACGAACTGATAGCATCGCCATAGTACGATCGAGCACGGGTAGTGTAATAGATATATACAGTATGTGGCTTTAGCGAGGTGGAACGATCTGTTAGGATCACGTGTAGTACTCTTCACAAATATAGACGTACTCTTACGACCAAAGATTCCCTATCAAATGGATGACCTAGAAGATGATGCCTCGACTCACTGGTCAATAATTGGCATATTTGTCAAATAAAATTAAAATGTATGTTAACAATTTAAATCAATAACAATGTTTATTTACTCTAGAAAGCAGGTTGTAAGTTGCTTTTTGGAATACGTCACTCAGATGCTAGAATGCAAAAGTAACTAACTAAAAAAAAAAACTGTTAAAATTAAAAAGCACGATGATAAAGGAATCCATATTAACGGATATACTGCAGGGCTGCTATAGACACATTGGTTACGTCAAACAAGAAATCATGTTTCCAAGCGATTCATTGCTAAAAGGCGACCTGATTGATCTCTAGAATTTGAAAGTGCAGTAATACATGAGTGGAGCAAAGTAAAATCTCTATTCTCAGTGAAGAATGCAACTTGAACTATGAAACCATGTCCTCTTTTATCATATTTGGGGTGGGGGAGGGGGGTAGGCCTTGATTATTTAGTTTAATACAATGCAATTTGAATTTGATGCAAACTTGTAAGCGGTTATCTGCTGGACAATCTCCACAGCTGATCTGGTTATTGGTAGTCCAGGAGTACCAATAAAAATTTGCCCTGTTTTGTTAAACTTCTGCGAAAATTCTATCAAAATGCTTAATCCTTCTACTCAAGTGTACATATTCCCTACGCTTTGTTAGAATTTCCCACAGGAAACTGATGTGAACCTCCTTCATATACTGAGAGCATTAAAGGTAACTTTATGCAATATATGGGGGAAAAAGATAGACTAATACAGAGTCTAGTTACCCTAAAATTGAATAGAAAATAACAAACAAATTAACTATAACTAGAGCCAGCATGGTAGACTGTATCTCGCTTCAAGGCTTTTCACTTTTCCTGAGAATGTACAAGGGGAGAAGAAAGGGGTCTAGATTTGATGATCGTGTTGGGGGTTAAAAGGGGACATTCCAGTGGCTGAAGTTGATTGCTTGATTAAAATGCTGCAAATTTTTCAGCATCTCTAGGTGAAGAACCATATCCTCATAGAAATTTTGTTAAAAATTTGTTGGTATTTTGTGAATTACATTTGGCAAGTGCAGACTCAAAGTAATTAACATTTTTGACAATTTTGTTGGCCCAGCCACTGATCTCACCTGATTTCACCAAATAACCATTGTCATATTTTTAAAACATCTTTGTAGAAAGTGTAAGCACATTTCATATTTATAAACATATTCTTGTTGTATTCAATAACTTCCATGGTGATGTCATACACAGACATCAGATGTTATCAACTAAAATTACCTTGTTAACCTCAACTTTTTCATTTGTCAAAGTTAACCGGTCATCTCAACTATATAGAGTGCTTACTGAGCACTGATCTTCCACATGTTCCATACTGACAACAAAGACTATAGCCTACGGTTTCCAAAGATGAAACACACTTACTAGGAGGCCCACCCCTTCAAGGACAACAGAGGAATTAGACTGATTAACGACAGCAGCAATCTATCTACGCAGCACATACTCTTTTATGCAGAGGAAGAAACGTTCTGCCTACCAGCCACCTGTGATTCACAATACCAGCAACTAGAAGTACTGAAGCACATCTGGTGCCTAACTTGTGTATAAATTATCCCAGTATGATGAAACAGTCAGGTGAACAACTTCCAACAGCTTACTGTGTAAATTACTAATTAAAATAAACTAGTAATTAAATGGTGAGAGCAGATTGAATAGCTAACAGTGACTACTAGCAATGCTGAATACATCTGGTGCCTAACTACATAGTGTATATTAACCTATATGAACAACAGTCAGGTGAACACAGATAGGCATATGGTGAGAGGGCTGAGTGAACACCACACATCAGCTAACAGTGACTACTAGCAATGCTGACTACATATGGTGCCTACATAGTGTACATTAACCTATATGAACAACAGTCAGGTGAACACAAATAGACATACTGTATGATGAGAGGGCTGAGTGAACACCACACATCAGCTAACAGTGACTACTAGCAATGCTGAATACATCTGGTGCCTACAAACATACAGTATATATTACTATATACACTGTATATTATGTATACAATGTATATATTGTATACAATGTATATATTACTATATACACTGTATAATATACACTGTATATTAACCTATATCAACAACAGTCAGGTGAACACAAATAGGCAAAAACCATCCATCAGCAACCAGTTGGCTGATAACAGTTGGCTGATAACAATGCTGACTATGTCTCACTGATATTTTTTTTTTTAACTCGCATAACTAGTTAACTAACTAGTTAAAACTATATTGAACTACATTGTTATTTATAAGGTTCAAATAACATTGGAAGATTGATCAAAAAAACAAGTCAACAGCCTGCTTTAATTACAATATCCTGCTTATCAGTATCGTGAAACACCTGTACAATTTACCATGTTGGCTGGCCCCACAGGCATAACAGCAGCAAAGTGACAGTAATTAGCCTGAAATATAGTGCAAAAACTGTACAAAAGAGGCATTTGATAAAATGTTGTCTATTGGAGACAAACAAATCCTTTGTAAACTGAGCAATGGGGATTAATCATAGCAATGAAACAAAACATTTTTGTGTGTTTTTCATCTCTGTTATTAAACTCACACTGATTGACTGACTAATACTGTACATGAAGGAATATGACCTTTTGGCATGTTTCGTTTCTTATATGTCTCATATATACAAACACTATTAACAACAGATAGAATAATGCCTTTGGCTTTGATTTTTTTCCCCACTTATTTTGCTACATTTTGACTATTTGAAAACTACGGTAAAATGCCCGTCTTTTTGGATTATGTGGTCCAATGTGGGTATGTGACTCATCACCTTCATGAGTTTCATTCTCGACAGGCTGACCGAAACCTGGTGTCTACCCTAAAAAGCCATCTGATTAAACAATGAAAAAAATAGATCCAATCCAAGCCAAGGAACAGTAATTTTACCCATATAACTCACATTCCCAAAATCTGGGTATCACACACACACACCATTAAGTAGTACTACCAAACATTGCAGAACCCTACACCAACCAACCTTTTCCATTCCTCCTGTGAAGCAAAGCAGTACCACTAGGATATTGGCCACAGAAATTCCCATCTAAAAGTCATCTGATCCCATAGGGAGATGACCTTTGACCTTCCAGCTAGTTAAGAGACCAACAAAGAGTCACAGAGGGCTAGGAACACCAACTGTGATTAGTCTCAACTATGGAATGGCATTTATTAAAGGAACACATCAGAATGCAGTTCTCCATCAATACATGTATTAAACCTACAGTCCCCTTTCATGACTTCTCCACGTGAAACTTTGATCAAATTTATTGGATGAGGATTGGAATCCCTCGAAGCTGTAGTTGAATCATAATTTAAAAAAATTGAAATGGATTTTAGTACAAACTTAGCGAGAATATTTTCCCTTTTCATGGTCTTATCGGGTTAGTGAGTTAAAAAAGTTAAAAGTTAAAAGTTAAAAAAAGTTAAAAAAAACATGGAAAGAAAAAGGTGGTGCAAAGGAGAAAAAGTCAGATTGAAAAAAAATATTTCTTTCATTTTTTTTTTCACTTCAATTTTTTTTCAGTTTTTTTCCCACTACATTCTTATACTAGTTCTATCTTCATGAAAGTAGATAGCATTTGAGGTGCGTAAGACATTTAATGTTTAATGCTATGCCTTAGCCAGGTGGGTGAACTGGTGTATCCTGTTGTCAAATCTTCCCATCAGCATTCTATCTGGGGAATGTTCTTAACTAGCATTAAACAAACCTCCAGGGGGAGATTCTACACTGGTGTATAGCATATATTTGATTTCTATACTGGTGTAGACTTATATATGTGAACTAGAGAAAATAAACCAGTAGAAATTACATCCTTGAATGTACCAAAACTTAACGTTTAATTATTCTGTCCACTTTTTGGAAGATTAGCCAACTTGAAACAAAAAATTTTGGAGTGTGGTCCTTAAAGTTTACCAAAGTTATTTGACAGAACCCACAAAAGTAACATGATTATAGCATAGTAAGGACAATTAGCTGACATTGTGCTTGAGACCTATTGAATCTGGACTTGAACCTGACTACAACTTGGGTTCACCCCGCAGTAAGGAATTCTGAATCGGAGGGACACAAACAATATAAGGAGGGGCACAATACTTGTGTCTAGTAACTTGTTAAGTTTTTGCAAACATGGTAGCAAAAATCAGGAAGGGGTGCACATCAGTATGTATGTGGGGGGAGGGGAGGGTGAGGGATGACCCACATGCCAAGGCCTGGGTGCATGGGACACTGGACTTGGCTTGGACTCTCGATAAATTGGACTGGACTACAGCTCCTACAGAATATCTGCTAGGGCTTACTGTTAATTTATCGAGTAATTAGAAGACCGTACAAGTAATGAACGAGTGATCCATACTGATTAAAATACGAAAAAAGTGAATGTCATCCAATAACATCACATATAGAAAAAAAAATGATCGAAATCAACTTAAAATAAAGCAACTTTAATGTTAACAAAGTTTTTTGTTTTTACAAATTAAGATATTTGGGATTAACGATCCATTACCCAACCGGAGATCTGTACCTTTAGAAATTGTCACAGTCCGTCAGAGATGCACTGGATCAGAAATTTGATATTTGATGGAACGATGCCAAGCTTTTAAATCATACAGTTTTACTCCCTACCGATCACTTTGATTTATTTACAAGTTAAAAGGCACTTTAGACCTTTTAGAAACTTTTTTTCCAAATACAGTCAATTAATGTTTTTTTTTCTTTCCTTTTTTCTCATTGTTATTTAAAAACAACAAAGATTTATTTTGATAAATTACAATTTGCAAAGCATTTTTTCTGTTCACACCTTTCATGTAAAACCATACAGTAGAAATACTGGAAATACTATGGTTCCAATATAAATGTGATACCTGATAGGATTCATTCGCTGATATGTTACCATGAAATTCAAGAAAGGACCAACGGTAACATGGTTAAAGCTGTCATGATCCTTAACTGTGTATTTGTTGTTGGGTCTTGGACTGAGTCAAGTGATGCAAACATAAACATGAAAGACACTTTGTACATACTGTTCTGTGTTCCTGGGAATTTAATGAAGAGAAGAAGTGGCGCAATTTTCACAGTGAGCGATTTTCCTTAGATGTATGTATCTGACAGTTCTGAGTTCAAACTGTACCTAGGGCCTAAAATCACCTTCAAATTATGCACAAATAGGAGAGAGGGGCTTGAATAACTCCAAAAATTAATTTTTTTTTTACAAGTACTGCACCAGCGTTCTATTCGAATAAAAGTTTGAGATTAATGTTGATAGTGCTATTCTAGAGATCCTCCATCGAGAAGCTAAAATTGCATTTTGGACTTTGTCATTTTCTGTGACCTTTGACCTATGACTTTTGTCACTCTCGATTGACCTCGAACCAAAACTACTGGGCTATCACGAATTCAGTATATGTATGCAAGTATATGATCAAAGTGCAATGCTATGTCCTTGATATATGTTTGCAAGCTTGTCAACAGACACACCCACACACACACAAGTACCCACAAACACAGACATAAACACAGACTGACACACATCCTTTAATATACAGTCCAGCTGGAAGGTGCATAACTTTTCCAGCTTGCTAAAAACAAAAAAGTGAAACAAAAACTTTGAAAAAACATTCATTTTTTACATTGAAGGAAGTCATACAGTTCTAAGAGAATCACGTCGCTATGGCAACTCAAACAACTAGGTGCCAGTTTTATTTAACCCACATGTATTGGCACCATCTGGCTTCTTGTTTGCAATCAGAATTTCACATTTACATCATGTGGAAAACTACAACAGACCATGAAATTTGCTAGACATGAGAATTGTATTAGTAATGCACAAAACAGACAGGTTAGACAAATGTTCTTCACCATGTCATAAATTAAGAATTGGATCAGCTTCAGTAGCAAAACTAGTTTGAAATAATTACTTAACCATATTAGGGTATTGGTGTGCAGATGTATATCTCACCTTGTTTTTGGGGATCCCAATTACCCAATTGCATGTGGAAGCTGCGATCAATTTACAGATACATTGTGACCTCACGAGATCAAGGATAATAAGAATGCAGTAATGGATGGGAGACAGGTAAGTGAGATTCGCTGAGTGTTAATACATGAATGCATATATGTATGTGTACTGTGGCCTTTAGACTTAATTGTTATGAATACTGACATCCAGCACTTGAGTGGGTCAGAAGATACCTGACAAGGGATAATATACCTCCTTATCAATTAATTAGCAAAAGCAGCTACATACCCAATGTTTTTAAAAAAGAACCTCGAATATCTTCAGGAAGTATTTAAGTGGCCCCACCCATAGACGTACCTTGTGCGGGATGGGGAATTTGGCAAGGGGAATTGGGGGTGAGGAAAAGCAGAGGAGACGAGTAAACTAGACGTTTCTAGTGAATAAAGTGGTCATGTTTGAGAGTTGGTGGATGGGTGGAGAGGGGGGGGGGGGAGGACAGGGTTAGATAACAGCTCTAGCAGCAGCACAGTACTTGACTCCTTGTAAGGCAACGGTTCACTACGACTCATATTAACCTTTAGTATTAACCAAAATTACGACAAACTTGTGATTTATTAACAAACGAAATTGCCAACAATAACTAATGTATATCCAAAACCTTTCAGAACAACTTGTAGCTTTTTTCTAAGGTCTGTTGATTTTAATATTAAATATTTGAGAAAGAAAGACACAAAAAGATTATATAATAATATTGAATTCCATACAATAGTTTTTCAACCCCCCCCCCCCTTGAGATCAACAGATAATAATAATAGTAATAATAATAATACTAATAATGTTGTAGATTTCTAGAGCACCCCCCCAGGAAACAAGTAACTGCCCATGGCACCCTCTGACTTTCCATTCGTAGAAGAACACATCAAACTGATGGATGGTTTCATTAAACAGCTCCATTTCCACTCCAGTGCATCGGTGCTTATTAATCCATGCGAAGACCATATGCTAAATATTCCACCCAGTGAAAAAAACGGGCAGAAACTAATAAAATGCTTCACTTGTAACCCATATATTGATACACATGGCATACCCATTCTTTCGTCCACCCACCAAAATGTTGCAAACTTTTTCATCCCTAGATTGAAAAGGCGAAATTGATAACATTTGATGTGAAACTAGACTGCAGATCTCCAGAAGGAGTTATTCTATTGATTTGATTAGCTCACCGTGCGGTGAAATCTAAATTGCGCATATATGACGGTATTTCTCTCCACGTACTGTGTGATCCAACAGTGAAGTCCATATGTACGGTATATATGTGGTTAGGCCTAACTATACCTATCCTATCAAGGATTGACGATGATGACACAGCGACCGACGGTCAGACCTCTCTCTTTTCTTCTCTTTTAAAGAAATCTTTAAGTTTTATACAATTTAGATAAACTATTACAAATATCAACTGGAAAAATAGTCCTGTAAAGCAAATAAAATGGTGACCGTGGCGTGGACGACCAGGACGTAGACGAGTAACGTACTGCTATCACTTACTTTTGTAATGGCAGAGAGATTGTACGGTGACGCACTGAAAAAGAATTTTCTGTCGACTACGTTGTTGATAACCACGGAACTCGAGCAATATAGCTAGAGTCCGTACACATTGCGATGTGTCGCTAAATTCTAACCAGTGTGGTGATCTATTTGTGGATCTATATGTAAATAGTTAAGCCATTTGTGTTTCTTGTCTAATGTTAACCTTAAAAAAAAAACATCACGGTCAGCAAATTTCTCAAGTATGACATCTTTGAGTCATGACTCTTTTTGACCTTACAAGAGAATTGACCGAGACGTTGACCGCTGATTTCCAACAATTATATCTAATTTCTTCGGTCAAAGATTTGGACATAATTGAACAATATTATTACACATTCTTTTTCAGGTACGCAGGACGCACCCTAACCACGTGGTTCTGCGCCGATCGTGTGACCTACCTTTGAGATGTCCGTGACCACGTCCCTGCCGATTCCGAGACCCTGGACGAACGTTCTCGCTGCGGTGAGCGACCGTCGGATCTGAAGGGTGAGCATCTGTGGGATGTTTTCGAACGGCATCAGTTCCTCCATATAATTCCCCGTGCACATCCAAAAGCTACTCGTGTACTCGTAGTCAACGTTCAAGAGGGCGAACATCTTTTGGAAGAGTACAAAGAAAAAGTCGTCCATGACCTGCTCCAGGTCAATTTCGATACCAAAGTAGTAATTACGTAAACTGGTGAAAAGATCCATGAATAACGCGTCGTTTTCCCTGTACATTTCCCCGTAGGTCGTTAAAAACATGCCATTCAGGTCCTGTTGCGAAACTGCTATCAATCGTTTCATATAATCTGGGAGGAAAAACGAAGACAAAAAATATTAATTTTTACATATGTTTTTGTTCCTTCAAATGGTTTTCAACAACTATTTACACACAAAGTTTGTTTGGGGGGAGGGGGTGGTGGGAATGTTGCCAGTTGTAAAAGTCTAAGAGATTTTTCTGATATTGATGGGAAAAAAAGGTGGGGGGGGGGGGGGACTCACTTTCCAGGCTATCAAGCCATTCCCTTAAGGCTTGGTCAATAATTACAGTATATCCCACTAGAGTTATGAATACATGAATATATAATAATTTAGCTACAGTAGTACTAAGATATGGGAAGGGGAAAATAATAGTAATTAACTGAGTATGATGGATGGACTGAATGTAGAAAAACTGACTAGCAAACCAAAATAGCTGTATAAATTTATTTCATTTGACTTAACCTCCATCATTATATGTGGAGGGATATATTGCTGCAAGCTGCCACGACTTCTGCGGCCTGTATCTTCCCTTGACCTAGTAAACAAATCAAATCAAGCTAGCTCACATCTATTGTGAAGTTAGGCTCAGTGGGAAAGGAAATGTACCCAGTGTGACATGTGTACCGTTGTTACCAAGGAAAATTCCAATTGCTGTCTATTATGCTGCTTCCTATGCTTTGCACAGAGAGAGTTAGGTCCACAAAGCCTAACAGACAGTGAATATGTGCAATGGTAGATGAGCAAATGGGGGTCAAGAGGTCATAGAGAGTTCAACGACCGAGGCCTCATGGCTCACTTACATGACAACATAAAAGACTGAAACTAGGAGATGGCCCATTAAAATCTGTTTCATACAGAAAATCCTAGTCTCTTTAAACTAAGCAACATTCAAGCAGCATTGAACGAAATAATCGAATGTTATGCGCGATGTGACGTTCGTGATCAGTTATAAATGTTATGACGTACACAACGACCACAACAGAAGCATTGGAAAGAAATGAACTGTGTGAAATGTGCCATTGAAACCCGTTCTGCTCATAGATCTACACGATCTTTGTGACCCTAATCTGATAGCATCTGCAAAATCCCAGTAAGTACCAATGGCTACATAGTCTTCTTTTCTTTCATTTTGGTTGCCCAAACGGGAAAACTATGGAACCACTCTTACCGTCTTTGCAAACTTGTGATGGGGACCGCGGATCGCAAAGTCGGCAATGACTATATTAACGCGGATCGCAAAGTCGGTAATTACTAAACTACGGTTAGATTCGTCCAACACGGCAGCATACAGAAAGATTGTATTCAAATCCGTCGCCAAACAGAATTAATCGGGTCAAACATCATCAGGTAGTCTAGCGCCCTCACTAACATTCGTGGGAACATTTCATACACTGCGCTTCTGATTTTGTATGCGTGGTGTACTCACATATATAGCGCTACACATGCACACTATTACCACTCTAGGTCGACCATCGGTAAAATCAATCCCTGCTGCCCCTCTATACTTACCATCAAACTTTTGAGTCCGTCTGACGAAGTAATCTCTGAGCATACTGGTTTCGTCTCTTATCTTGTCTTTAAAACCCTGCTCTGCAATGTCTGCTAACTCATTTTCCATTTTGGAAGTACAACATGAGTAACTACTGCTACATATCCTCAAATCATCACCTGCAAGTCAAGAAAAAGAAAGAAAGAAATTTTAAGTAGAAGGAAGGTGGAAAGTTCCATCATTGAGAGGTGATTGCTGTTTTCTGTCTCACAGAACACAATTTTTACTATGTACCCCCTCCCCCTCCCTCCCCCACCGACAGATTTACTACCCTGTCATTTACCTGTGTGTACGTACTCAAGTGTACCATAGAACAACTGGATCAGGTTGTGCAGTTGTCTGTGTACTGGGTATTGGGGGTAGAGAAATTAAAGTAACCCAAAATTATCACAAACACAAACCTGCACATTCAGTTTATATGAGTAATTAATGGTAGCATCCACTGGGAAAGTTGGAAACGCTACAACATTAACGGTACCGTGCTAGTAACACATCAGGTACCCGTACAACACAACAGCGTAAAGAACGACACAAAAAAAACGGGGCGACGCCAAAGACAGAACATGTTCGAAAAACATGTGAAAAGGTCAATGGATAATTACACGCAAGGCTCGGATAGCAAGTTCATCAGTATAAGATGATGAAAACCAAAAACACAGCTAGGAAGCGTCTAGAAACAAAGTTCCAAACAAAGGCAAAGTATCACTACGAAAGGTTTCTGAACCCCGCGAAAAAAAATGGTACATTCCGAAGGGTCGATGTGGAACGCAGTGGGAAAAATGCTACCAGTTGACAGGCTTAGGTAGATGGGAGGGTGCAATCGTAGAGTCTAAACAGGGTAGAGTGGAGTGCAATAGAACTTCTGGGTATTTTTTCCACACAATAGGTATGGGGACGGGGAGGGTATGGGGGAGGGGAATTGGAGGATGGAGAGGAAAGGCGAAATGGGATTGGAAAGATGGGAGGGGGAATGAAGGACAGTGAATTGGTGATATTAGGGGCGGAAGAGCCAGAGAGATAGGAAAGGATGGGGGAAGGATAAGGGTTATAGGAAAAGGGGGACGGGAGACAGGGCAGATCCAGATAGGGATCCATATGGGAGGGAGGGTGGGGTGGGGGTGGGGGGATAAGGGAAGGATGGGTGTTCAACTTATACTTCAACCCAAGTTAAGCTGAATTCTCGCAATACCATATTTGCTGGGTAGGTCAGTGTTACCCATAGGGTGAGGAATCTGAGGATACAGATTTTAAGATTACATTTGTAATTGTATTCCAATTATCACCATATATCACAATCTACCATAGGGTGAGGATACAGATTTTAAGATTACATTTGTAATTGTATTCCAATTACCACCATATATTACAATCTACCCATTGATTACTTGGATATATGCCATATGAACCCTGTGATAAAGGAGTCCGGTCACATAAAACTTCTGAACTTTGACAAGTTTTTATCATTATGTACACTTATCAACACAAAACAAAACAAAACAAGACAAGAGTCCTTATTTGCAATGACAACAATTGTATTTATGGGGGTCACAAACTTCTGAATGTGGTGTACTGTTGCCATGTAGTCGTTCCTTATTTTGCTGCAATCGCTAAAAATGTTTTTGTTTTTTGTCGCCAATAACAGCAGGACACCAATTTTGACACTTAGTGGATACAGCATAATTATCATCAGAGCTGAATTGAAACATTAACAGTATTTACAGTTGACCGTACACGAGATCGTTACCCATGAAGTAATGTAAATGTAATGTTATCAAAGTGCAGTTGCAGTTAAACACATAGTTTGAACAATTTAACAATTTATCGACAACAGTTGTGGACAACTCAATACCTTCCTTTAAGATCCAGTCCAAGTCTGCTGAGAGACTACCTTACACGTCCATAAACATTCGATTTGCTATGTTACACCGAGCATGAATGTAATCATCTCCAACTATCTCCAGAAAGAACCCTGACATTTTCAAATTGGCAATCTTCTGTGCTTTCTCTCTCTCTCTCTGTCACGGAAACACAATCACCTCTCTCCATCTCTCCCTAATAATAAACTGCAGTAAACCTCATCCTGCTGCTAAAACAATTTACACAACACCTATCTATCGCT
>JAAAKB020077193.1:0-13529 GCA_010014835.2 Apostichopus leukothele | reverse complement strand
AGAAATGTCAGTTATTCTAATAACTCCTCTTCCCTTCATATATACAACACATGACCAAGACCACGGTAAGCGCATTACTATTCAGAAGAATATACCAGAGTTGATTGGTTTCAAATAAAAAAACAGACTCGTCCTTTCATTATATCTAAGCATGTTGGACCCACACACTTATGTCAGTGAGGTATAAACTTATCTGGATAAATCATAATTTAAGCAAGTGATCCCTCAAGATAATATCTTATCAAATAACAAAAAAGATTGCTCAGTTGCATAAACTGAGCAATTGAACATTTTTCTGCAAAATGTTTAATTGACAATTTATCAGATATCGTCAATTCAACAGTTTTCTGAAAAATGTTGAATTGTTCACTTCATTCCAAATGAATAATTGAACAATTTTTTTTGCAAAATGTTGAATTGACCACTTATAATATGTCGTCAATTCAACAGTTTTCTGCAAAATGTTGAAATGACAACTTATCATATCTCATCAATTCAACATTTGCCTGCAAAATATTTAATTGTCTCCTTCATTTCAAATGAGCAAGTTTCTGCAAAATGTTGAATTGACAATTATTCATATCTCGTCAATTCAACATTTTTCTGCGAAATGTTTAATTGTTCACTTCATTCCATCTGAGCATTTGAACAATTTTCTGCAAAATGTTTAAGAGACAACTTCTCAGATCTCGTTAATTCAACATTTTTCTGCAACTGTTCTATTGTTCAATTTATTCCAAGTGAACAAGGGAACAATTTTCTGATTTTTGATAAAATATTATCTTGAACATTTTGCAGAAAGATGTTGTTTTGACGAGATACGATAATTTGTCAATTAAACATATTTCAGAAAATTGTTCAATTGCTCAGTTAAAGCAACTGAGCAATCAAACATTTTGATAAGATATTATCTTGTTATCTAAACAATTTCCAAAAAAATGTCAACTTATTGGGCAAAGTTTTTCTTATGTTGATGGCACTTTTAAGCTTCCGTAGGGAATAGAATATTTGATCTCAGAAAGCTGACATTTTTACTGAAGAAGTACTGTATGGCACTGTTTGAACACAAGTCAAAGCTTACCTTGGCTCTTTGTATTTGTTTAGTCTGTGTTAAGAAAAAGTAAAGATGTAGAAACAAATGTTGTTCTTTGTAAAAACTTCTTCTTTTTTTTTTGGGTACAAACTAAGAATATTGGCTACAGAAGTAAATACAATTTTTTTCAAAGTAGAGCAGAAAATAATGAGACAATAATGTATAAATTCTTCAAACTTGTAAGTTTACTACAAATATGGTATATTAAAAGTAGTTCCCTGTAGTTATATCATTAAGGTCATTATTTATCCTGCTGAAACTAGGTTAGCATTTAAACACCTTCACAAGCCAACACCATGACAACAAGGACAAGATGACCACCAAATTACACAGACTGAAACACTAAGAAAACTGCTATTTAAAGCAGGTTTGAAGGTTAAATGTTAAGTTTTACAATTAACACTTTGATTCAAGTGCACACATCGGATAATTACCAGGAAGATAAAGGAAGCAACCACTTCCTTTTAAAACCAAATTATCAAGGGACTTTGATTATTCACAAGAAACAAGGTCACATTCTGTTCTCATTTAGTCTGTTTATTACTACACAGTATTTCAGATACCACACACATGAATACATTAAGGCTATCTTGAAAAACAATCTACAAGGCTGTGACAGAACATACAGTAATTTATGATCCTTTCATGATCCTATAATTTAAGTCTCTCACCCAAACTGTCCCAAAAAAATGTAATTTTTTTTTAAGGATGTGCAATAAATGAAGATTAAATCTATACAAATTACCACTGAAGTGCAGCCTAGAGACAATGCTTAAGTACAGATGCTGTACAAAACTAAAGCGATAATTTAATTATTTAACTAAAGACAATTTCCATTTCAAAAATCTGAAGCAAAAGCTACAGTTGACTTTTGATGCCCGTTACAGAATATATACTGAACCTCGTTAGAACTTGGAATGGTTTTGCAAAAAGGTTTCACTGTACATCAGATAGTCACTGTTTGCTTATCATACAAATACATAACTTCAGAATACTTCAGGTATGAAAGACACAATGGAGATGTTTCACTAGATGTGACCAAAACATGGTTTGTTCATTTGAAGCTGTTAAGTTTTACTCCTTTACCAATTCTGTGAAATTCTCCACAACCAAATCATAACCTCAATGTACATACTAACTGCTCGCTTCCAAGAAAGTATTTTGCACAATTGCTAACGAATTAGTCACTTATTCAAGTTGTTACTCATTAAGAACATGTCATGCTCTACACCTACTAACCTTCAAATTCTCATGAAACAAAATTAACTGAAATGGAAGTACAGATAGAAAATAACATGTGGACTATGGCTATCAATGTGTAGTGAAAATTCACTGTACACACTGATGCTGGCACTTCTATTGCTAATATCGCTATTTCTGTAATGTTATTTTTACAGTTTATTTTAAAGCAATAAGCACAACAAGGGTAATGGAGATATTTGTGTATGTACTCACGACATAATTAAAAATAAAACAATAAGAGACATAATTGATGTCACTAAGAACAGTATTTCACCTGTAGACAAAATTTGTTAAAACTTTGGTAGCTTTCTTAAAATAAAACCTTCTCAATACTTCCAAATTATGCTATTAATGCATTTAATGGTGTTCTTACTAAGACAACTAGTTGTTGATATTTAATCCATAGCATCAGCAATGTTACAGACAAATCTACAACAGAATAAAATAACAGCCAAAGGTTAGGCATAACCATTGGACTGTTAGTTTGCCCATCATTCTCATGAAAGCATGATGACATATCCATCCACATTCCACATTGTTTTAAATAATCAAATAAATAATAAATAAATAAATAAATAATCAAATAATCAAAAAAAAATAAATAATCAATTAAATAATCAAATCACCAAATTTTCAATAGGGAAAAGAAAGAAGCAAGGAGGAAGGAAGGAAGTAGGAAATGGAAACGCCTTTGAAGTAAATAAGCGTTAGATACTGCTCAATTAGGTCTTATAAATGTTAGTAGAGTGGATGGCATATATATACACATACATTTACTAGGGCCTAGGTTTGTAACACCTACCTACAAGTAATTAATATTATTTAATGTCACACTATGATGGAGTGACTGGAATCTCTATTTTCATAAAGTTAATAAAATTATATTAAAAAAGTGTGCTTAGACAAGAAATTGCCTGCATTAGTCAATTGACTTACACTGGTATAGGTGTTTTACATTTAGTATGATGTAGAGTTGACATAGTCTAGGGCCTAAAGGACACATTTAGCTACATCAGACTA
This sequence comes from Apostichopus leukothele, assembly GCA_010014835.2. NCBI lineage: Eukaryota > Metazoa > Echinodermata > Holothuroidea > Aspidochirotida > Stichopodidae > Apostichopus > Apostichopus leukothele. The sequence goes on along the minus strand of JAAAKB020077193.1, from coordinate 10,174 downwards.
TAGAAGGCCTAGGTGGTCCTAGGTTCATTCACCCCTGTAAAGATATACAAACAAGAAGTTTCAACAATGGACACATTTCTATCCTATCCTAATACTATTCAAACAACTTGGAAAGTTCCAGTGAACCCAGGCACACTTCTCTTGGGAGAAACTGCTGGAGAATGTTCATACCTTTTGACTATGATTTATGAAACATAATTTTGATCCCACTTGCCACAAGCATATGTAGTAGGACTAGGTTACGGTAGCACTAAAGCTTGTTCTAAACTTGTTGGTTAGAAAAGCCTCATTTTGCCTATGTAGCCTAATCAATAAATGTCACCCACAGCATTTCCCACAGGCTTTTATGCATGGTTCCCCACTCCCACAGTCCCAGGGTGGTAGCGTGTCCTTGATATCAAAACCATGTCATGCCAGTTTCCACCTAAGTTTTAGGCTTTGCTAACTTGTCACAGAATTAGCGTTTAATAATCATAATAACTAGGTAGGCTTAGTAACTGTTCATGGGTAAGTGGCCATTGTAAAGATTGTAAAGGACTATTACTAGGCATAGGTTTATGGGTAGGCCAACACTAACACTAACACTGTAACAGTAGGACAAAATTAGGTGCCCATGGTCTAGCCTAGGCATGAACTAGCTAGCTTACCTGTATCGTGCTGTCACGAACAGCAATTGATACTTTTTCCCTAACTGCAGCCGCCTTGGCCTCTTGTACAGAACCCCTTAGTCGGGCAAAGTTCCTTTGCCTTGAGAATGATCTGCCTTGGTTGCTCATTTTTTAACCGGTTAGGCCTAACTCACAATTAAAATCATTAAATGGTCCAAACAAAGTTCAGGAAGTTCGCAGGAGTACCTCCTACTATAAGGTTGACGCCATTTTTTCGTAGTAAAAGCATCGGCGTATACATAAATCTGGACTGACTATGTGACGCGAAAAAACTTAACAATCATGGTGGGTCATGTGACGTGCTCCCTTGCAGCACTCAACTCTTATAGTACTTGTTGAATGAGGTTTCTAACTAATGTCCTGATTCTCATAGCTTCCACATTCCTTGTGAAGCTACGCGAACAATAGAATCTAGACAAAATTGGTACATTTCACAATGTTTATTGCAAGTTTTAAGTCCAAAATTGCCATTTTGAGTATTTTCTTTCAAACAATCGAACTGCAGCTGCAGGACTGTATACAAATGTAAACTGACACGACAAGCAGACGACAGGATTCGTTGTTCCGTAGCCACACAATAGTCCATGCAGATCAAGAGTTTAATGATATGAAAAGTAAATATAAACAACGTTATCTTTTCAAAACTAATTCTCAAATTTACCAAACATGGCCCTTATAGCTGCGTTTTTGTCTACGGAACACTCATCTCTTCGAACTGACAAAGGTAATATAATACAATAGTAGCACCTAAAAGCATGTCACATGACCTTTCATGGTCAGTAACGTTTCCTACTTGAAGTGAGAGTTCCAAGTTATATTTAGTTCGATGGCTCTTGTCTCCTTCCGCTCTTTGCCAGAAAACAATTTTTTGATTACCAGAATACGATGTTTTATAGGATTTCGATGTTCTTACTCAAATTATTGTATAATCAAGCTAAATTTAGGCGTAAAATATAATGTCTGGTAGATGTGGTATTCATGCCACAGAATGAAGAAGACAATACAACTTTGAATTGGATATTTTCTTCATTTCATTAATGAACGTTGTGAATGAATGAGTTGGAAACACCAATCAGTGGAGCTATAACACTTTATCATCTGTTTAGAAGTTTCAACTGCAGACAGACAATTTTTGAGTCGTTAGCTTCGATAGTACTTCTAGGGATAATATACCTCCTATTTGAAAACGCTAACAAGCTAAATATATTTAATTTTATAGATCCGAGTAAGAAATTGTAAATGTGTTAAACATTTTCCACACCCTTCGATTTAATTTATGTTATTTTCTTTCGGTTCTTTTATGAATTATACGAGAAGCACCGATTTCAATGTGGGATACAGATATTTGATGCCCGTCAGGGCAGTAGCGGCGCCACGGGGGTAGAGGGACATGACGACATCCCGCAACAAAGAACATCCCGCCACCCCCCCCCCCTTCCCCCGCCGTAGGCTGCAGTAAATCAAAACGAGAGAACACGGAAATTTCTCAAATCCTACAGTTTCCGGGGTTTCATCTCTGGACCCCACCAGAATTTCTCTCTCACACATAATAGTTTGTGCTTTAAAGGTAATCAGTATAGGCCCCAAATGATAGCACGTCATAATTGCTAAAAGTTTTCAAAGTGGAGGTCTTTACTCTCCAAATTGTTCTCAGACATTTTTAAGTACCGTAACACACAAGATGACTGAATGTCTAAGTGAGGACAATTTCCTCGAAGGTTGTAATAAAAACAGTTCAAGAATTTTGACCAAAGGTGGCCATATTTGAATATCTAGCATATTTGGGGCCATTGCAGCATATCTTTAAATTGCTTCTTTGGGAACAATGATATTTTTAACTTTTGAGCTTCCCAGGTGATTCGCCCCGGACCACCTTTATGGTTCTGAGATACATTCCAGATAAATGTAAGTGTGTAACTTTACCTATTTCTGAGATGTATTTTTGGGCTCTAAAATCGCTACAATGGCGAACAATCTAAACGTGCTGCATCTTCTGGGGCCCCGCATTCTTAGTCAATAGCAGTGTACAATTGCAATTATAAAGTAACATTCCGATTTCATTATTTTTAGAAACGGTTGTCAGCTAAGGCTCACTGCAAGTCGGTCTTGAAATCGATGAGCATCCCATTGAAAATGATGAATGCACTGTACGACCCTACTTTTGTGACAGAGGTTTGTCACAATTTTGTATTTCATGTAAATATTAGTTCAGTTTAGAGACCCAAGGACCTGGAAGCTTTACAGTAGCTTATTTGAGACCCTACCCAAGTCAGTCGATCGTCATGAATACCGGCTTATTTCAAGTCTTCTCTTTTTGATAAGTGTTCAGAGGATAACTAGGCAGGGGTGTGAATTCGTTCCCATTCCTGCTCCCGGGACCGCCATTTAACGTCCCCATCTGACGGACGAGAGTGTATGCCCAGCATCTGACCACTTACTCAAATACTGAGGTAGGCAAAGGCACCCCATTCAACATCACTGCAGTGCAGCCATGACGAACAAAGTTGTTTCGAAACCACGTAAAGAACAGAAACAAACCCCTTTCCCCATCATAATCGTGGGATGGCGGGGTGCCGGGTAGGACAGGACCTGTACCCGCCGCGAGGTGCGTCTTTGCGGCTTCCAAATGCTCTAATTTTCGTTGCTTGCATTGGCGACCTTCAAACAGATAGTCTTTTTAGGGCCTTTTCTAGGGCGAAGAAGTTTGCTGATGATGACACCGGAGTTATATGCAGAAATTTTCTCTCAATCTGGTGCTGACTTATTCCAGAATTATTTAAATAAAGTTTCTATACTTGGTCTCATGAGTGGCAAATGCTTTTTAATGTTAGTATAAATGCAAGGTGATGCGTGTTGGTGCAAATAATCCTAGATATTCAGTCTGTCTTGATGGTGAGGCTCCAGGATGATTTTCTGGAAAGTGATCGACAGGTTTATATTAATTGACTATAAACGGTAGGCCTACAAGTTACAATCTTCTAGGCAGTGTAATGAGGCTGCGAAGAAAAGGTAGCTTGGTATGATTAAGAGAAATTTGAGGATATTTAATGATTTTTTTTATAGATTGTATAAGAAGTTGGTAAGGCCTCATCTTCATCATTCTATTCAAGCTTGGCATCCTTACTTTGATTTAAGACATTTGTAAGGATGTCAGCGACGTTAATTCACTCACTGAAGGAGGCTAATGGAAGTAAGAAGATTGTGGGGGTGGGGAGGGGGGGGGGTGAAGGTGCGCAGGATTATGCAGACTTTGATAACTTGGCATTTAGTGACTTTTTTAGTTGTTTAAAGGGTGTGTAAAAGTAATTTGGCCTGACGTTTCGATCCTAGCAGGATCTTCTTCAAAGGCTATATGACAAGTAACAGTAACAGAATGGACAAAAGCACGCACAAAATACAGACAGGTTAATGGTTTAAATGGTAAGAACACTAGAAGTCAGAGTTTGTAGTAGACTGCCCCTAAGATCTTCTCTTCTCAGAGGGTTATGAATGAATGAAGTGATTTGTATGAGTAGCCGGTTGTCCTAGCTACAACTGCCAATTGTTTTAAGAATGGTTGTTCTCCCATCCTACTGTCATCATTCCTCTCCCCGTGATCCAATCGAAAGAGAATGTAAACGAGGGAAACCAACAAGGACAACATAAATTGATTTGTGACATTGACACAATGTTCGGGGAAAGTGACTCATTTACATGTGCGGGAGTAGACTAATAATATACCAACTACTGGTTGTACAGGGCTCGAGTATGACGTACTATGAATGCATCTCACAGTTTTAATTGATCAGGGTAACACACGGAACTAAGCATCTGGGCGATTTATCCTTTAACTGCTGTAGCTAAAGAAACCGACAGAGCGTAAAATGAAGAAGAAGGTTCGTACACTATCTTGTATCTTATTGGCAGAATAAATGATCGTTCACTGGCAAATGATGGACGTGATGCAAATTTGTTATTTAAGAGCCGCTAGAAATGACGTCGTCGTGACCAGGACAATGCTACATACTGTACAGTACTATTGCCATACAATTGCATAGGTTGAATGTTAGACGGCTCACACGGTTTTACCAAGCGAAGTAAAATTATGTCATAACGTTACATTCAGCGATATGTATGAAAAAATGATGCCACTATAAAGTTAAACCTATTTTGGTTTATTTAATACTCCTTGAATACACATATTGTGGTATGTTTATTAACACAGAAGTAGATTTTCGTGAATTAGGGCTTAGCCTATGCCTCTTTATAGTCTAGTGTACAGACTAGCCTAGTAATACACGTTAGGCCTATGCCTTTGTTTATTGGGAATTTCAGTTCACATAGAATTACATTAGAATTGCTATCACCTGACTTCCCCTGTGTGACTTGTAACTGAAGCTTAGGTCATGGGATGGGACAATAATTGTGGAGTTATGCAAATTATGTCATAACCAGTAAATTTACATATAAAGAAACTGAATGAAGTTAAGCACTGTAGACTAATATTTCATTCAAGTTTTAATGACACACTTAATTAGTCTGTTTCAAATAAATTGCGAGACTGGCCTTGAAGACTGACATACCTCCTGGGTCCCATACTAAGGGCATACAGCCTTATGTTATTACCTATTTCGAATTACTCCGGAAATTGTGGTTTGCATGACTGAAGAATTCCTTAAAGCAGTTGCTAGGGTTTATTTGCTTCAAATTGCAATAAATTACGCAATGGGGGATAGTTAACATTATATTTTGTAAACCAAAGGTTTCTTACAAGAAAGTTAGTTGTGGCACTTACATGTCACCCTGATATATAATACTTGTGTCCAACCAGTTCTTTTGTTGCTGTAGGAAGGCTAGTTAGTGCTCCATGAGGCCCCGGCTATTTAAAGACTATTTGGAAAGTCAGCAGAAACTACATTAATCAATCCTTATTGTTAAATGGTGATGTCTGATGTGTAATATGGACCAATCTCATGTTGCTTGATTCTTTCAATTATGGAAAGGTTCTTTGCAACTTTTGGTGGGATCGTTCCAGTAAATTTGACACAGGGTGGTATACGTATGAGCTGCCCATGAGTACTATCAAAGCGTGCTAGTACGCAATGTGGAGAGATTGCTTAGAGTATACAGTACAAAGCCTTTTTGTCTTTGGGGAAGCTCATTATAAGAAGCAAGATGATCTGGTATAGCTTTTTATATCACAAATTTGTCATTACCATTAAGTAAGTAAAGTTCTTTATGTTACAGTGTGAAGGCGTTTTTTTATTCCTTGTCGTAGGCAAAAGGAATCTATGCGATGGTGATGGCGCATGTACTGTATATGTTAATGTATGTGACATTTGCTTGAAAACATGGTATCTCAAAATGGTTAATGGTGGGTTAACTTCATACGTGGTATGTGGATCCCTCTTATTGAGTACAAGAAACTCATTGTTTTCTATGAAGTTCAATGGTCATTTGGGTTCAACAGTGGTCAAAGTCTGAAAAGTTTGTGATCATGATAACTCCAAAGGTACATCTTTGTCGAACTTCATACACGGTATGCAGATTCAGCTTGTTGAGTACAAGAACCCTATTGAAACCAGAGGTCAAAGGTCATTTGCAAACAACATTTAACTGAAAGTCTGAAAATCTTGTAAACACGATAACACAAGAAGTGCATCTTTCTTGAACTTCATACTTGGTACAGTATGTAGATCCAGCTTGGTGAGTGGAAGAATTGGTAGAGGTCAAATGAGGTCAACAGGCATCAAAGTCTGAAAACCTTTTAAGTAACTTTAAAGTTAAAGCTATAATTGAATTAATTGTGAATTCTCCAATGTTACGATTTTCTTTGGTGAAATTCAGTTCCGTTTAGTTCTGTGGATGGGCTCTATAGGTCTTCAATAAAACATACAGGTCTGGCATCCAGTTCTAACCTTTGCTTGAAACCGTGCACTTAAACTCTCCGATCAGTTTTCACCCTCTGAGCTTCAAGGAGTCAACACGTTGTCTCAGTTGGGCACAAACTGGCTCAAGGGGTCAAAAGGTTATCTCAAATGGTGGAATAATTGAACATTTTTTCAAAAATATTTCAAAGTGTATAAACAATGTCATGTATGTAACTCTCAATGGTTATTAAATGGATTTGCTAGCCCAAAATTGGTAAAATGTGTCTACAATTCACATACAGTAGGATAACTGTTCTTTATGCATATTGAAACATTTTGGTTTAATATTCTTTCTGTAAAATTCATATGTTGTTGCCCACAAGGGATTACTACAAATCTTTTCTGGTTCTCACTGAATTCTTGGACAAATTTAACTCATTTCCCCTACATTTAGTCAGATAGTTATTTTGAATTTTGAGCAAACTGTATGGCAAGGAATCACAAAACTAACTGGCTTTTTGGTTTTGTTTTACACTCCAGTAGTCTCTGATCAACAACACTTGATACATTTAACAAACAATAATACTTTGCCCTCTGCATTTTTAATGTGACAAAAAGTGTACTTTAAAGTTTTTAACATCCTCCTTCCTTTCCTCCCTAATCACTGTTAAACTCAGTAAAAAATGATAACATAATGTATTGTTATATGTTTATATCACCCAAACATAGAGATGTTAGGAAGTATCCAATCTCTTTAACTATTATTACTAATCATTAAAATTATTTCTTCAACTAAATCAGATCCTTCTTCCTGTTTCCTAAGCCAGATCCAAATGAAATCATAAAAACTGACGTCTACTCGAAACAAATCAATCACAAAAATATCCTCAGTGAAAACAATCTTCGTCTGTCCTTAATCTTTCTGTAACGTTGGCCCAAGTTGAGTCCTAAGGGATAGGTTAATTTGCTTGTGACAGGAAATGGACATGTGAACTCTCCTACTAGGGAAAAGACAAAAGGTCTTTTATCTCTTGCTGCGTAAGACTAATGGTGTTGTTGGTAATGGTACGTCTGTTCCCTTTGACGGTTGATCGTATTGTGCCCCAAGCAACGTGGTTCTGCGGCCAGGCATACTGGGGGTAACCCTTCACGGAATTTTCCACAGGTCGCACATTCTTGTTAGTGGATAGCGCCACCAAAAATAACTTAGTAATATAGAAAGCAGTATTCGTTACACTTCAAACAGTTCTTTGCATAGCACACATTGAAATGGCGAGGGCCTAGCTTATCAATTTTACAAGAGCTGTTCAGTATCCAGTGAAAGTACAACATTTATCAAACAACCAGGATCAGTCCATCTGGGACAAAGATTCATATTGCTTTAAGTAGCTGGTTACATTTCTTTATATTAATAATATTAATAATAAATTACATTTATGTAGCGCTTAATACAGCATTTCAAAGCGCTTTACAAAGTAGGAAAGAGACAAAGGAAACCAAGGAAAAAAATAAACTAGGAATCAAACAGAAATGTTTTAAGTTGTCTCTTGAAAATACAAAGGGAGAGAGAGTCACAAACGTGAAATGGGAGTTTGTTCCAAATAGAAGGCGCAGCAACAGAAAAGGCTCGATCGCCATAACGATTGCGGGTACGTGAACCAGAAGTTAATTGCAAATGCGCATGATAAGAACAGCGAAGCGTAACTCTAGTTGACCGACGCAAATTGAATGTGGAATTTCTCTCGCTCCCTCCCTTGATGTTGCCGATGGATTATTACAGCAAGTGAAAACAGAGAAATATGTATATTTTAGGGAGTTTCAATGGGAATATGCAAAAAAGGAGGGAAATCCACATGTTAGATTTGTTCCTATGTTATGTCCATATTTGACATTAGGTCAGTAGGTGCATCTTAAAAGTGTTGTGCGGTTTGGATCGGGTATAAATTTTTACCGTGTTCTGTCGGATCAATTTCGTGCCCACCTCTGATATAATTTAATACTTTGAAAAAGCCATATCAGACCCGCTGTGTACAGTGTTCCCTCTGTTGCATTTTATCTCTCTGTGAATGAAAGAATGTACTCCAAAGTGATATAAAACAGGTACGGAAATGACGCAAACTCATGAACATGTACATCTCTTTCAACTTCCCACATGTTCTGTTTGATTAAGCATGATCTTCTAAGATAAATAAAGCTATGAATAAATAAATAAGTAAAGAAAGGTAGAATGATCACATAGGTTGCCATTGGTAACAGGTGACATTTTATGGCAGCATGGCAAGTAGTAAGGGCGCCAACAATAAATTGTTGTCTGTGCCATGGGTTGATTCAATCGCTGAATTATGGTACGAGTAATTTGAGAGGACGATATTACAAAAGTGACTTCTCTGAATCTCTGATTAATGATTTCAGATGAATTAGTCAGATGTATACAAAGTCAATATACAACTCGCTTTAATATGTTAAAGAATTGCCGAACGGTTACTATAAAACAAAACTGTGCCGATAAACATTTTTAAGCAGCTTGCATATAGCTGATCACAGTATGGACACAGTGAACTTTGAATACATTACAACAAAAGTCTTTTTCGAAGGACTGCAGAAAGTCATAACCCAATGTGCATTCACTTAATATCTAACATGGAACGTGTTCCGGTTTAGCACAATTGTGACTAGATTTAAAGCTTAATTTGGTCAAACATTAAAAAAAGAAGCATTTGTGCATGAAACTACAATATGTCCCACAGTTCCCAATTGTCTTTGTAGTACATGAAAGTTAACTCTTGAAATAAACAGCAAGTGCTGTCAAAAGAATTATATCAAAGCGATCAAAAGATTTTGAATAAATTGTTTGTGTAAATATTGTCATGGTATTGATAAGTTCATATTATAATCACACTGATGGCGATCCTTTGAACTGCTGAAAAACACAAAACAATGGCATATGAAGTTGATCTTTGAACTCGTAGCTTAGCCTGCTGTCAATTAACAGTCTGTTAATGGTTGTAATGCTTTTGTATTATTTTTTCACGAGGGTTTTCCAAATTCATCAGTTGGTTTCAGTTGTGATATATACATACTGTAGCTGTGTGATTAGAGTGCTCAATCAGCACTCGGTGTGGATACGATTGACAGCGGGCTAGTTATTCGTTTAATACGTACTGTACATACAGAAGTAACAGAACCTGACGTTGGTCACACTACTTCCTCAAGCGCTTTAAGAGCAAACATTCTCTTCTATCCTGTATTCTCTTTAACGACGATAAGTTGCGTAAACATGGTGGAAACAATTTTTGTGGTCAAAAGGAGAAGTAGGTGTCAATCTTCATTTTTGTTGATATGAGAAGACCGGTGGAGCGATGAGAGCACAAGTCAGCTGGTTTTGATCCGGAGGACATTAATACAGTATATGTCGTTGCTTACGGAGTGATGTGATGTAGGAGTTTCAAACATTGTTTCTGTGAATTTTTGCTAATTAAAACTATGTCTCATCGAACTGATGGTAAAAGACCTTCACACAAAAAGAAAAGACAATCAAGTCTACAAATCGGTCTTATCAAAAGGAAGAAGGTAGGGGCGCGTTTCATGCGTAGCAGAGGTATGGAGTGTCACATATACACAGTACAGTAGCATACAGTATAGAGGGGGAGGGGGAAC
>JAAAKB020076974.1:0-13531 GCA_010014835.2 Apostichopus leukothele | reverse complement strand
GTCCATTGACTGAGTTAGTGGCACCTATATGTTCATTGACTGAGTTAGTGGCACCTATATGTTCATTGACTGAGTTAGTGGCACCTATTTGTTCATTGACTGAGTAAGTGGCACCAATATGTCCATTGACTGAGTTAGTGGCACCTATATGTCCATTGACTGAGTTAGTTGCACCTATATGTTCATTGACTGAGTTAGTGGCACCTATATGTCCATTGACTGAGTTAGTGGCACTTATATCTCTGGTGACTGAGTTAGTGGCACCTATTTGTCCATTGACTGAGTTAGTGGCACCTATAAGTCCATTGACTGAGTTAGTGGCACCTATATGTCTGGTATGAAATATAGATACAGACACTTGTAAATAGTAACAGTTGGTAACTTAGCATACTGGTGATACATTCCAGGCAAGGGTATTACATATATAACAGTTGTAATACATATTGCAGCTATATGCCTGACAAATAGCAATGCATGTTTTGCAAACACTCTGATTAATAAGGGATAAATTTTGGTGTTTCCACGAAAAAGAGATTACCTTTCCTTTACTTAGACTTCATCAAGGATACAAATGGGTCATATATGAAGAGAGGAGTATCTCTGATCTAGCCATATTAAACTGCAAATTCTCTCAAGCAGAAACCTTGACTTTCTTAACTAAGAAAAAGTACAGATCATATAAATGTAATGTTAGTATTACCACATTTTACATCATTAAATCTTCATATTTCTCTCCTTTAACATTACCTTAATCTTTCTCTTAACATTATTTCACATTTTTTCCCAAAGATTTTGAATCCATCTACAATACCAGGGATTAAGGCAAAGATTGTTTGCGGTGCCGCCAATAACCAGCTAGGATGTCCCGCAGATAGTGAACTCCTTAGCAAACTTGGCATTACATATGTAGTAGACTTTCTAGCAAACAGAATGGTAAAAGTTCTCCCTTTTCTTTATTAAAATTTTGACTAGTGCTAAAAGGAGAAACAAACTTGACAATATCTTTGCCTGAATGTGACAGAAATGCTTATGATGGACCCATCCCATCCCCTCCCCCCCACTTCCCATCCAAATTAACTGGAAAAAATGCTTAGTCCTATGTAGAAAACTTGAATACCATGCCAAGTGTGATGTTCTAACATTTCTGTTTTTTAGTAGTTGCCAGAAGACACAGTTTTAGGGTAAATGTAAACAGTAATGTCACACAAGTAATGTGACACTTGTGAAGTATATTATGTTAGCAACAAGATTTACAAATACAGCTAAATATCAAAGACAGTGTGTTCCATAGAAGCAAACACATGATGATAGTCACCCGGTAGAATTCTTCCCATCAACTATTTGTAGTCTTGTGATAAGGTTTATGCATAGAGGTCTGGAAGGTTTGTTAAATGGATATTCCAATCACAGAAAGTTGACTTTCAATGACTGTGTATTGTTGAAGATCACAACCTGGTAGCATGTTATATATGGGAGACTCTTTGGTCAATTGTGATGAAGGCATCTGGCAACAGCAGGAGAAGGTGACATTATCACCATGGCAAATGAGACAATATACTTAGTTTTCTTTATAATGTATAAATCATTCATGGCATGAGAAAGTACTTGTTAGAGGGTAATTGCATTTTGATGAGACCCACAAATTTAGAGCAGATTGACAACTGAGCAGGCATTCCAGTACACCAAAAAAGAGACATCAACAGCAAGATTATAATATGAACTTTAACCTCTTGAAGAACATGCCCATACAAAAAAGTCCTGCAGGATCCTGCGGGATTTTATGCAGGATCCTGCAGGATTTATGCCAGGGTTTGGCCACATCCTGCATGCTTATGAAGGATTCCTGTACATGCATCATGGAATCATGCATGCATATGAAGGATTACTGTACATTTGGAAGGAATCCTGTTCCATATACAGGAATCCTATAGGATTCCTGCAGGACTTTTTTGTATGGGTGTGTCCCAACGTGTGTCCTAAACTGAATTTATCAACCCAAAAGAAGTTACCTTCAAATAGGAAAATGTTATCTACAGGTTGCAATATATGTGTTCTATTTGCCATTTTCACAGCATATTCTACTGTAAAACACCAATGTATGACTGCATGAGAGTTTCAAACATTCTTGATGTTTTTGACAATAGCTTTAAACCAAATTGTAAGAAAAGCTAATGTACATTTGTTAAGTAAAATTAAACTTTCACTAGGTTACATAATATTAACTATTGAATAAATAATTATAAATAAGGCCATTACAAGAAGATAAATGTGGGCATGGTTGAACTGATTATTTTTTCTAATATAGTGGAAAGTTTGATGACAGTTTTAGAGTTTCTTGATTTTGCTGAAATTATATACATATTTATGCTGTAATATAAATGTTTTCGTCATAGTTTTCTCATGATGTGATCAGTAATAAACATAACAGTATTTCTCTCTCTACTAGGGAATCGTTAACTGTGCTAATGAAACCTACGGACGGCTTACAAGTGACCCTGCCATTGAAAGACACTTTGGACGAGATTGGGAAAACTCTGTGAGTATATTTCAATTTTTAAGTTTCAATATTTCATTTTCCCTGCTACTCCCCCTCTTCACAAGTTAAGATGTAGGGGCAACAGTCCCCTTCATTTTGGCTTCAATCATCTGCTATGCACATAGTCCAGGAAAAAATTCAACTTTAATGCCTGTAATAGAAATTTCAGGATTCAGGGTTGTTTCCCTTTTAAGCAGTTTCAAAGTCTACTAGCAGTAATGTGATTTCACTGTACCTTGAATCATCAGGATTTGATAGATACACATCTGTAAACATGCTGGGTTACAGATACCTGCTCAAAATGATAACAGTGATGGGTATGTCATCATGTGATGGGTATGCTTTCATATCTAGTATTGTCAGATATGGTTTGTGCATTGGTTTGATTGCCTCCACTTTCATTTCTAGTGTGTTGCTTTGTCTGTAGATGCTACTGACAGCAGATGATGAGGCTGACCTGTATTATTTTTATTCTAGGTATTTTTGATGACCAAGGCTACAATAGCAAAGGCACACAACGATGGGATCAGCACGCATGAAGCAGCCAATCGGATCGCAGATGTGCTCAGCTTACAGTTACATCCGATTTGGCCAAACAGAAGCAAAGAGATCATCGAATCATTGGTCGACGCAAAATGGCACCTTCAAGAACGTTAATGAATATTAATGAACCAGGTTTGATTTGTATACGAACAATCAGACCAATCACAATATGCATGCATATTAATGCTACTATTAAGTTTAAGTTCAGTAGATCAAGCTGTATGATTCTTCCTAATTAGACTTATTTACTTCAAAGTCAGGTTTGGGGAATTGTTTTTACCAGTCGAGTTTTGTGGCTAAAGTTGTCTCCTCAGTGAGATAGGAAACTGAAAAAAAAATCAGAAATAAATGATTGCTTGAGAAGATTAAGTAGATCTAAGTAAATTACCACTGACAATCACACACACAGACAGTACTCCATTCTACCATATTTAACATATCAATGTTCTGCTACCTGATGAAATTTAAATCTAGTTAACAACTGATGGAAGCTGAAATATCTCTGAGGGTTAGTTAGGACATGTACACATCTAACAGTATTTAACAAGTATTTAACCAAGAGGCTTTATAGGGAGGCTTTACTGGTCAAGCAAGTAGCATGTCATATCATTTTTAAAGTTTTTTAATCATAGTTTACACACACTAAGTGATGTCTCTCTTAGCTTTCTTAAGTTACCAAACTTCTATCTTTTATATCATCAACAAATTTATTGATTACATGTAGATAAAATTCAAAGTAAAGGTAAGTTTGTTTATTTTGCATAAAGTATTCACCACTATCTTGCTTTTAGTTTTATTTAATTATTTAACAATCAGGTTTGAATAATTCATGTGACTACCCTTTTACTGTATAATATTTTGTCTTAAGCCAAATCAAAGTATTATAGTGGATTCCATAAGAATATAAATTTATAGCAACTAATGATTCAAATAGGAAATTTTTTACATTCAGTAAAATGCTAGACAAGAAGAATTGACGGGTATTTTAAGCTTATTACAATGATTGGCAAAAAGGTTTTTATACTATAATCTCTGTGCAATTTGGTTTTGCCAAAGTATGTGTATTATTATTGAACATCAAAAGTAACAATGACATGTTTTTCTGGACTCATAATTCATAACTGCATACATTAAGTGAAGTGTTTATCAGTAATAATGTCAGTGTCTAACCTAATGTCTTTAATTATATTCACATTTTCTGTGTTGTTTTGTGATGAGTAAAGTTTTGTTTCCGTTAATTTCTTTGTGAAGTGAATGCAATACCAGTTCCTTTCATCTTACAATTTACTACAAGGAAAGGAACCTTACAGTATCAGTGGTTTAATATTACACAATTACTCTGTGATGTTACATGTTCTAATAACTTTAAGTTATGAAAATATTTCATAGAATACTGCCAGTCAAGTGTCATTTTATATCCTTTTGTTGATCATGGAAACAAACTTCTGATACTCATCATTTTAGAGGCTTTTAAAAACTTATTTAACTGAGAAATAACTGTGAGATATTTATCATATTTACATGGTGGACAGGGAACTAGGCAAATGTTATTGTTTGTTAATGCTATAAATAGTACAGAGGGTGAGAATCCCTGCAAGAGAGCCAAGGATCTGCTCGGACAGGACTCCTAACATATCAGTACTGTATATGCAATCTATATTCATTATAATATCCATTGTAATATCCATAAATCAAATGTTGATCATTTCGTCTTTTATCACTAATTATCAGTTTGTTACAAAGTGCCAACGATGGTATATTTCTGTATTTTGTGAATGATTTATAGTTTATAAACAAAATATAAAAATATTCAGGGTGACTCTTACTGCAATTTTAGCATGATACTGTCAACCACAGTTCATACATATTCATACATATCAGTACTTTAAAGTAGCATTTCACTTTTATCGTTAGTTCTCAGTTTTCAATGTTACTTCTATTCCATTACTTAATAACTATAATTATCGGTATCTATAACTTTATACACATATCAGGTGAATAAATATTTGGATGTTTTGCTGAAGCCTTTCTGATACATGTCTTACAAGTTTCCTGTTTTATTTTCACAATATGTTATTGTCTTTTTACAATTTTTACATGATGACTAGTAGTGTGCTAGTTAAATGTATTATTACCCTGTGGTACAATATAGATAAATGTTGAAAATCATTACCATGACAACATAGTGTTCCTCAAATGTAACATTCAGCAGTCTTGTCTCACCCTACCATAACAATAGCTCCAGTTTCAGTAAATATCACAAGGGCTTACAGGTCCACTTCATGTGAAATTTTCTTCAGATTTTTCAATGATAAACTTGTCAATAATTGTACTATATTCATGTGTAGATATACATGATGTATGGATACAATATGTGAATATATATATTATTATATGTACTAAAGAACATAATAAAAGAAATCACACTTTAAATTTGTAGCTTCACTGCAAAGGATATAGTGTATTGGAAGCACCATTATCTATCTGTACAATTAATATAAATGGAATGTGGGGATAATTGAAGGCACACGAAAATGTCAATATTTTGGGAAATTGTGGGCCATCTTCCAATAATTGGCCAGAAATCGTTTATAATACCACATTCATCATTTACGGCAACCATGAAATATATTTACATCCTATTTACATATCTTACAAGAAAAGTTGGTATTCTCCATTCATATTATCAGATTTCAAAGCCATTTAAAGAAGGTATTCTACTGGACCAGAGTGTAGAGGTTTAAGATATCTTGGTTTAGGTCATATTCTGTACAAAATGCATTGTACCTAAAGACACTCTATAATCAGAAACATGTTACATTTCTATTATTATTCTGATTATATCTACGTTTCCTACAAACTTTCTTTTCATAAGTCATCAATTTAAAAGGAAGTTTCTTAATTACTTACATCTAAAGACACTATAGAAACATCCAGTAGAATATGGTTGTTAGAGGTAACAATTAACTAATTAAGTCGGTCAGGAATTAATTATAACTACAGGAGTACTCCCATGATCTATGCCTTTAATAATGCATATCTTTGCTCTAAACACTGGTTTATAGTATGCTATAGTTTCATAAGTAAAATGAGGTATCATATCTCCTTAATGAAGACTTATTAGGCTTGTATTTAACATTGCATTACATAAAAAGGAAACTTAAAGAAAGAGGGGACATAAATAAATAAATAAATAAATAAAATGCTGGGTTTTGAAGGACTCATTAGAAGGTACATTTCTTGACAATTGCTTTAAATGGTCAGTTTATGTAGTCTTATTCACCAATTATTATTTTATTACACACAGGTATTTGCTTATTTAGAACCACCTCAATATGTGATATAACTGTGATCAATCGGTGAAATAAATTTGGTAGCATAGGTCTAAATGTTGTAAATACCATTCGAGTTCAGTATGCAGCGATAAACCGAACTCAAACTGGAGGAGTGAATAATGAAATCATCCATCATTTAACCTGCAGTTAAACTCACTGTGACCAATCACAATACACTTTGTCGAGACATCAAACACATACCACACTTTGGATTCCCAGAATGTCATTATAATCCTTCTGAATTT
Source organism: Apostichopus leukothele (assembly GCA_010014835.2). Classification (NCBI taxonomy): domain Eukaryota; kingdom Metazoa; phylum Echinodermata; class Holothuroidea; order Aspidochirotida; family Stichopodidae; genus Apostichopus; species Apostichopus leukothele. The sequence continues at coordinate 6,872 of JAAAKB020076974.1, read as the reverse complement.
ATGATATGTGATTCCTAAGATGGGAAAGGGCTGGTGGGTCCAGCATTCAGTCTGTAGGGCGGACCTGTAGAGTAATCTTCTGTTGGTTGTCAAGGACCTCTCGCAGCTTGTTCTCTGTCATGGTCAATCGCTGTTCAAGAATGTTAACCGTCTGCAGTTAGGAAAGATAACATGAGAGACTTGTGGCTTAGAGTTCACAATTCTATTTTAGTAGCTCTAGGATGATTATTACAGCAATCAGTAGTATCATTACAACCAGCTCTAGGTAGATCAGCAATCATTAACATCATTACAACCAGCTCTAGACTGATTTTAACATCAGCAATCATTTACCAGATGTCACCCTTACCTGGGTAAGGACATCTAATTGGCCCACAATGTTTTCAAGAGTCTTTGCCAGACCAGCAGGCATCTCTTTAACTTCTAGGGGTACGGTAGTTGCCTCTCCCCCTGGAGTTCTCTCCGAGTGTAAATCCCTTGTTTCTATATCACCTGATGTTATATCTAAGCCATGAAGACTGGCTCCCACTGATGACTCAGAGCCACCATTCTGAAGTCAAACAGAGAAACTGATTGTGAGCCCAATAATAAACAAATGAACGAATATATTACAGACTTTATTAACTTTACATACACATTAACATTAACATACACATTAACATATTCAGAGGTTTGAACCTTCCCTCACGTAAACTGTTTTCCCCCTTTTCTCCTGTCCTTTATTTCAAAGAAGTTGTTTACAAGTTTGTTATCAGCATCTCCCATCAGGAAACTGTATAAATATTACTAACCCCACTGGCTAGTATGAGTGTTTTGAGAAAAGTAATCATTGTCATTTACAGTATGCACTGAATATCAAAAGTTAGAAGACGTTTATTCAAAAATGCACCCACTTTCATCATTGACAACAACCTTTTAACCTTTCTGCTAACGAAGAACTTTCCATCACACCCACAAACACATAATATCATTTTATGATATGACAGAGAAGCCACTGCAAATATAGAATATGAAAAACACAGCATATACTCAGGCATGTGAGATGATCATTGCCAAAGACTTGTGACTACTTCCAAAACAGCAATTATTAAAATTATTACTTTAAATATTATATATATTTATGAAATGTACTCACTCGATGCTGAGAGAAGAGAGCTGGGCCGAGGTTAGTGACAGTTGGTGTTTTATTGGCCATGTCCCTAGGTTCTGTGTGTGTGTTGACCTCTGACCCTAGAGGTCGCACCGCTTGCCGATACATGGGCGATCTAGGGTGTATATCATGAATGTGAGGAGCTGGTTGCACCTGAGATCTAGCTTTGTGAGATTGTAGAACTTCGTTGTAATCAATTTTATCAAAGTTAGTTTTCCAGACCAAAACCTGCAAGGAAGATAAAATATAGTATCAAAACCCAAGACAAGGGAATTCGTCCTGCACATCATATTGGGCATAAACGCTACTTTCTGCAATGCTTTAATGATGCCATAACAACAAACTAGTATTTCTATATTATGAATTCTGTTGAAAGACACCAAAACATTAAGGAAAGAGTAAGGGCCACCATGCTTGTAGCCGTTGCTGTTATCAGCTCTAGAATTCCTACATTCAGACGGTTGACAAAACTTTTCACAGCAGTCATTTTGCACATGCATGTTTTGAACCTTGCATTTTGGTTTCAATTCCAGATTCACTAATATCAGAGATGTCATACATACTTGCTCATCTGCTCCACCAGATGCAAAATGTTCCCCGTTCCTAGAAAAGCTGACGGCAGTAGCAGGACCCTAAAAAATGAGATGAAAATGGAAACTTATAAATCCAATAACATATCACAATGGATTTATAACAAGCGACATTGGAGGATCATGTAAAACATGTTACTAAAACACTTATTGGCTGGGCTCTTAGGATTAAGCGACTTGTTTCATTGTGAATGATTCTTACTGTAGAGAGTTGAGGTCACTTTATATAAGAGCACACATCTAATATATCAACTCTAGATATACATAAAATCTTGAGGTGGCAGGCAAAAATTGGATTTATTCATTTACTGAATGTTGTTTCCCGTGGGTTCTTGCTAGGAAAAGGGAAAACGGGGAGGGGGTGTATCTGCCCAGTTCAGCAATATTTCAATGCAACTGAGTTTGATTTACCTGATGCCCATGCAGAGTGTAAAATAATCTCCCTTCCAATAGATCAAGAATCTTAAGGGTTGCGTCGTTGGATGCTGTGATTAGGTAGTTGCCACTTGGATGAAATGAGAGGCTGTTCACTGCTCCAGAATGAGCTGTCAAAAATCATAAAATTATGATAACATAAATGTTCTCTACTGGCCAATAAAGGACATTAATGTAGTTAATATAATATCTCATGTACACCCATTTTGCAGAAGTCCTTTGAAACCAATTTATCCAAATAGTCAGGTCTCATATTAAACATGTCAGTTAAAAAACAGAATAAATACATGGGCGCGACAGTTCACTTTGCACTCATATTGGTTCACTTTCCACTATAAATGAATACTATTGGACATTCCAATATACATTAATATCACTGAACTCTGCACTATGTTGCTGTATATTAGAACTGGTGGATTACAAAATTTTAACGTTTGCTTCCCAGATAACCTCAGACAGAACAAGATAATCAAACATTACTTCTGAGAAAGCACACAAACAAGCACTGTATGGATGGAGTTAACATTTGATATTAGTCTTACCTTGATAATGCTGTAGTAATTTATTCATTCTTATGTCCCAAACTTTAACTGTACTGTCAGTGCCTGCTGCTGCTATACATGTACCACTAGGGTGGAAGGCTACAGAATGTACAAATCTGGTAAAAAAAACAGAATGGGAAAATACTTAGAAGATGAAAGACAGAATTTATGAATGATATGAGAGCACACACAACCTACAGTATACACTGTCTGTTATGGCATCCAATTGGCTCTCTTTCAGCAGGTTAATTTACAGAACACTGTTAATATGGCTCTATGTATTTAGATAGATTAGAATGCTTTGCATCTCACACTTTAGCTCTTCAACCATAAGATGTCTTTCATGCAACCTGGTTGCATTTCATTACAAAAAATCTGGTGCACTTAACACCATCTTCCCACTTACACCATCTTCTAAAACTATGGGTTGTGCACCAAAAATGGGTCTCTAAGATAAAAGAGTGGCATGCAAGCCAGTTTGATACTTTATGGGCCTTGGCTAGCCTAGAGAAATCAGAACATAGGTTGCTAAGGTGAGGTTTTAAATGCAGTGATTTATATGTCGTGTTATTAAGGGCATGTTACTAACGTCACTGATCCATATAAGAGAAATGATACGTAGAGGTCTTCTAAAATGGCAGTCACTTGACAAACCCAACGATAGTCCAGAGCTTCATATTCAAATGAGCAGGACATCTGGCTACATATGTTACAAAAGTGATGTATGCATATGGCAATACTTGATATGCTTCGAAAGCAACAGATTTTGGTAATAAACAACAAAGTATGTTTGAGTTTAAGAACTTGTGTGCTGGGAGACCTTACATGTGAGCAGAATTGTGCTGTTTTAAGCCTATTTACATCAAACAGGTTTCCACTACTTAAAAAAAGCATTTTGTCTGCCAAAGTTTTCCCATTCACAACTGGTAAGCAGCGGTTAAAAGAACAGCAACTGTTAAAACAATGAAAAATGAAACAATTCTACCCCCACCAAAACATTACTTATGATTTATTTGTTTGAATAAGATCCTAGATCATTGTCACAATGTTACCCTGACTTACCCTCCATGCTACTTACCCTCCATGCTCAAAGAATGTGTGGATACATTCCTTACTATTCCGGTCCCAGAGTTTTATGGTTTTGTCGTCACTGCCAGACACAATTAGTCTTCCATCCGGTGACCATTTAGCACATCTGACCCAGTTCATGTGTTGACTCAGCGAAAACTGAAACTTCTGACGATGAACGGTCCAAACCTGAAGATGATGGTATTTTACCTAGTGAGCATTCTCTCTGAAGCAGCGGCAGGCTCAGTGTAATACAAATACGTTACTGTACCTTGCTATGAATATATCTGATTTTGACCTCCAAACTTAAAAGTTAGCAGGGTTATATAGTATCTTCTCTTTGTATACCATTTAATGTCACCTGGTTAATAGGATCAATATTCTAGTCCAGACACAGGATTGAACAACACATATGATGTGTGACAGCGGGTAATAGTGACATAAATGTAAACACACAGACTCCAATAGGATCAATATTCTAGCCCAGACATACGAACGAACATCACATATGATGTTTGACAGCGGGTAATAGTGACATTAAATGTAAAACACACAGACTCCAATAGGAGTCCAGACACAGGAACAAACAACACTTATGTTTGACAGCGGGTAATAGTGACATTAAATGTAAAACACACAGACTCCAATAGGAGTTTCTTTACTCTAAATAAACTGAATATTAACATCAGCCATGCCTCAGAATCGGATCTGGAATCGGGAGAATACTCAGTTGTTATTATTTGTGTTAATCCTGCCTTCATTAAGTAACAGTTGGCTACTAAGTTTACTTGACTAAGGAATGTTTAAGTTTACTTTAAATACCATTCTGGTTTACACTGGAATAGAATTTGCAGTAGTTTGTATCAACAGGACACAGTGTCTCTTCAAGTGTTGAATTTAGACATAAAGCTCTCCATCTATATAATCAATGCCTTTTAAATGTTATTTTATCTTCTCTGGTTCAAACTACCCCACACCCTGTCACTCACTGCTCCACTATCATCACTTACTTATACGAAGAGATCTCTTGCCACTGGCATGACATCTTTTAAATTTGAACTTTGTAGCACACCTCTGTGAGACTCAACTGCAACCCCCTCCCCCCTCCCCCCACACACACACACCTTAATTTATAGACACTGGATCTGCTTCTTTCAAATGTTACATTACCTTTAGTGTCTTGTCATCTGAACATGTCAACAAATGTTGGCCATCACTGGAGAATTGAACACTACGTACTGTTGCTGTATGTGCTTTGAACACAGTGGATTCTCCTTTCCTGTGAGGAATGAAAACATCATCAGCGCACTAAAACTCAACCTCTTTACCTTACTTCAAGAGAAGTAAAACCCAAAGAAAGTGATGTCATTATTTTAAAGATTTAGTCACTCAGAAACAAGCGGGCAAGTTGTTTTTGGAATTATGGTGTGTACTTCACGCATGTGTTGGCATACGAAAACACCTCACAAATTTATGTACCAAGACATTAACTCAATATGAAGTGAAAGCTGTTGGTATAGTGACCTTTCAAACAAAGTATGAACCACTGATGCCTGATACATGTATGCAGTTAGCATCAAATGGGTTCTTAATCATTGTTATCTCAATGGGGATAGCTTGTTCTATTTCAATCAATTTGTTTCCTACTCAGAGATTTGTGAAAGTAAGAATATCTCCCACTGTCTACTTCACACAATTTGCTGATTCTGTATAAACTTCTGTTTACCCTATGTATTGTTGGCTTTTTCAATATATATTTAAAATAGAACTTCTTTCGTTCAGAAATTCAGACAAGTCAATGCATCTAAACCAGGGGTAGGCAATCTACGGCCCGCAGGCCACATGCGGCCCGCCAGTGATTTTTTTTACGGCCTGTGAGATGTCTCAAGAAAAAGAAAAAATCAATCTATTTTACATTATCACAAAAAAACAGCTAGCTGCTTAGAATTTATTTGCACTAATGATACTTTCAGGTAGGTCTATTATCACCATTAATTATCAACTATACTGTATTGACATTATGTTTTTGTGAATACAGAGTAGTACACACACCTATTGCTTGAAAGTCCTCGGAATCAAAGGTTGAAATCAACAGCAGGTCGTTGGTTAGGTGCGGCCCTGTCAATCTTTCACTCCTAAAATCTGGCCCATTCATTCAAAAAGGTTGCCTACCCCTGGTCTAAACGTACATTACAACTTGTGCTTTGTACATACATGTTTGAAAGATGCTTGAAATTAGAAAACTCCGAATACTCACACACTAGGGATCCATAACCTGACAGTTTTGTCTCTAGATGCTGATGCAACCAGGTGACCAGAAGGAGAAAAATTAACTGCCAGTACAGCATCCTATAAATGAGATTAGAAAGCAGATGTTGGCTACTTTCATCTGACATTATTACCTTTATAATAGCTTGATGCTTTATTATTACATCTGATTTCATTCTGTTTGACAAGTAATGTAGAGAAACTTTACATCCAGAGTTTGGTTTCTACAACCCCTAACGACTGAATGGTTGTCTACATCTTCTGGATTGCAATAAATCTTTTGCAACAACAACACACCTTATTGGTTAAGTTTCATTCTCTCTCAATATAGATCTACTATCAATGAATCAGTCTCTTTATTCAGTGTGTACCTTTTTATCATTTATTTATCCAAAATTCAAATGAACGCATTTATGCACATTAATTACTGTCATACCGAAGAAAAGACTGACCTTATGTCCAACAAAACGAAAGGCTCTCATCTGAGCCTTAAAATTCCACACCATAAGACATGAGTCCATACCTCCTGATGCTATAGAAGGAATGAAGGAAATTTACAGTAGTTAAATCATATTTCAGGGTATTTAACAATGCATGTAAGCAGTTGGCTGCAGTACATGCAGTTGCCACAAACACTCAAGCTACAAACATTACAGTATCTCTAGATAACATCACCCAGTGTACTATGATTTTACCCAGTGTACTATGATTATACCCAGTGTACTATGATTATACCCAGTGTACTATGATTATACCCAGTACACTATGATGTTACCCAGTGTACTATGACTTTACCCAGTGTACTATGATTTAACCCAG
>JAAAKB020076865.1:0-13532 GCA_010014835.2 Apostichopus leukothele | reverse complement strand
GTTGCATCTAAGCATTTTTTATTTTGAAATTACTAGCGATATCATAAAAAAAATACAAAAAATATGCTCAAGGGGGGGCAGTTGCCCCCTTCGCACCCCCCACCCCCCTTGGCTACGTGCCTGGATTGCGGTGTAAGAACTAAAGGAAATTACCTACAGTTAATAATTACCAAAGAAGTGAGATTGCAAAACAGCTAAGTACATCTATGCCATGATAATTTTTTTTGCATGACTGCTTTTCTTATCAAAACAGGGCACAACACCAAATATCGTCAGAAAAGCCTATTGGGGTGTAGTGAATATGGTCCCAATCTCTTAAGCCAGGTGTTATCTTAAAAGTTACCTTTGGTTTCAAATGTTTCTTCACAGTTATTTTCTGTACACTGGTGCTTTTTGTGTTCGGGGTGTTTGCGCAACGTGTGGTTCTCCAGAGAAACCTCCCCCGTGAAACTCTTCTCACAAAATTTACATTTTATTTGGACCGGACCTTTGGGATATGGAGCTGCGGAAAGAGAAACAAGAGCAAACATGATTTTTCTCCGCATTTAAATGTTAAGCATTATACACGTCTGGGCATGAATGAAAAAAAGAGTTTTGCAAGTGTAACAGCAGTTGGTTACAAGTGCTGCATTAGATCTCTCTCAATATAAACACATATCAGGACTAAAATATGCTGGGAGGTTTCCACAGTACTTAGTACTTTAGCAAAGAGTGCTCACAACCATGCAACACTGCAAATCCAACATCACCCACCTTACTCAGGACTTCAACACTTCCACAGTTCCAAAGATGGGAAGGACATGTCCCCAACTTGGGAACTGCATTTCATCCTCTCCCACCTCCTCCCATTTTGAGGATCACTAAAGATCTTTTCCCTCTCGCAGAAATGTTTTATTAACAAACCTACATCCCCACTGGAAACCTTTAAAGCCCCAACACACTGATCCTCAACATGCATGGCTGCTCATCTGGGCTTAGTTCACAAGATGGCACTCAGTTAAGACTCCAAGTCAGTTACATTGTCGCCCCCTGCACCAACACCCCCTTCCCTCCCCACTATGAGAGGCAAATCGACATCCATGGGCAGTGATGATGCTTAAAGATATGCTCAAATGAAACGACTTACTCTCTTGACTTGCTCTCTGTTTGTGACGTTCAAGGTGAATCGGAGAGCGGAATGGTTTCTTACAGGCGTCGCATCTGAACGTACTGGCCAACACTCTCTTCCTCTGATCCAGTTCGCCGTGTTTTTCGTCTAGATGGGTGTTGAAGGAGGTCAGGAAACGGAAGGCCTCGTCGCAGAGGTTACATACCAGAAAGTTGAGAGCAGGAGTGGTATGATGCTCCTTGTGGAAGTCCAACCAGGTCTGAGTCGGGAAGATACACTCGCAGGTGTCGCACTCGAAGGCATATTTCTCCTTGTCTTTAACCGTAGGGTGACACTCATCCTTGATATACTGGAAAAAAAATAATAAAAGATCTGAATTCCTCACACCCATGGATGAGCCTGGGTTAAAAATAATTTCACGGAACTTTGCAAAAATTGCGGTATAGGCTCCAGTTTGCGTATGCCACAGTGTGTTAGGATAATATATTTTTGTTCCCGATGTAGAAAAGAAATCACGGATATTCCGTGAATTCGCGGAAAAAGCTCATGCCTGCACACCAATGGAATGATTGTGTATGTCTTTGGTGAAAAATGCTTCCTTCATGAATGAATTCTCTGAACAAGTGAGCTTAATATTTGTGGAACGAAACAACAACAACAACTCAGCTGAATTGCTGTGATGACATCATTTGCTCTGCTTGTTGCCAGATGCATTAAGAAAATATCACCAAATTTGACAAAGAAATTTCATATCTTCATGGCACAAAATGCAATGAGGATTTGGTTTGGATCTAAAGATGCAGAACATTTTCCATCAGTTTTATAAATCAATCAACTACAGCTACTGGAATAAACTCTTTCAAAATGGTGGAGCTTATCTTGAGCTAACCACTTGATTACTGGCATTCCTAGTACCTCTTCAATCCTCATAACTTCTGTACTCTTCCCTGTACTATCGGATGGAACATTTCAGACAGTTTCCTGTGGATCGCCTTCTAAGTGCAATTACTGGGTTGAAAATCAGAGAAGTAGACTTGAACAAGTCTGATGTAGTGAGGTACCTTAATCTGTTTGGTTTCCTCTTCGCTGTCTGAAAGTGGTCTTTTTCTCGGTCTTCCAACCTTCCGCCTCCTCCCTCTTCTCGTTTTCCGCTGTTGGGGAGGAAGGCCGTCTTTCCTCGGTCGTCCACGAGGTCTCTTCACCCTGTCAAAAAAAAAATTGAGCTTCAATATTACGTTCGTCCTCTCTTTTCCAAAGACTGCAAAACCTTAAAATTACAGCATTACAGCATATCAAGGCTAAAGTATCAAACTGTCATGATAACAAGGAATTTCTCAAAAGTGTTGTTTGTGAGTCACCTTTAGAAAATTTTAAGAGGGTCTAAACATCGATCTGGTTTGATTCATGTAAAGTCCATTTTTCTTCACCTACTTCACGTCCAGCCGATTCATCCACCTCAAACATCCTGGCTTACTTACATAGGGTCTAAATTTTGATCTGTACTTTTCCCATCAGCCTTTGCTGCTTCTTCCTCTGCGGCAGCTGCTTCTTCTTCTTCCTCGATTTCTGCCTCTTCCTCATCTCCCTCCACATCTTCATAGATATCCTTAGCTTTGATGGTTCCACACTTCTGGCGATGCTGCATGAACAGGGCCGAGGAGATGAATTTCTTTCCGCAGATGACGCACTTCCGAGATCTTCCTCTCATCCCTTCCGGTAGGCCTTTCAAATCTTTCTCTTCTTGACTCTATGTGCATGGTGGAATTCGAGCAAATTTTTACAAAGTTATTCATCATTTTTTCTCCCTTATTCCTCATATGAGATGATGTGAACAAAATGAGTACTAAAACCCGAGGGAAACCCCTCCCAGCATTTACTTGGCCTTAAATGCATAACATATGCAGCACAAGAGTAGTTTGCAAGTCAATAAACCCTGGCTGAAGTTAATACTGCAGATGGAGAGCAGTACAAATCTAAACAGAGTCAGTGCTTACATGGTTTGATGACTGCGAATCATGTGACATAATACCACAATCATGAAAGAAAGACAGAGGGACATTGTTTGTAGTTGGTAATTTATTTTGAAAGAGCTGCATTTGCATTTGTAATAGTTAATCTAATGAGATCCATTTGACATTTTGATATTTGGTCCTCTGCTGACCCCGAATGACCTTTTGACGTCCACCAAAAATAATAGGGTTCTTGTACTCACTATTGGAAGACACATGCCCAAATATGACCTATGTGATGAAATCTATCTTGGGATATCTTGTTTACAAGGTTCCTGTTTATAAGGCTTTACAGAGTGTGACCTTTGATGACCCCAAATGATCACTCGCCTTCAACTAAAACAATATAGTTCTTGTCATCATCATAGGGTACCTACATGCAAAATATGAGAGCCAATCAAGCTTCCTATCTGAAGATATCGTGTTTACAAGTATTTCAAGTTTTTATCCCTCGTGACCTTAAATGAACTCTGACCTACACAAAATTGTGTAAAAATTAACACTACATAAGGCGATCATACCATGCATATATGACCTCCTTTGATGATCAGGTTCTGGAGATACAGCATTTATGAGATTTTCACATTTGCCCTCTGCTGACCAGAAATGACCTTTGGCCTTCACCTAAACGATAGGGTTCTTATACTCATTATAGGAAAGCCACATGTATGCAAAATATAAGCCCCAGTCAAGTTCCTATCTGGAGATATTGTGTTAACAAGTATTTCAAGTTTTGACCTGTCATGATGTTTAATGAACTCTGACCTACACCAAATTGTGTAAAAACTTAACACTACATAAGGTGACCATACCACGCATGCAGAGCTACTTTGATGTTCAGGTTCTGGAGATGCAGCATTTTTGAGATTTTCACATTTTGCCCTCTGCTGACCCCAAATGACCATTGACCTCCACCCAAAACCAACAGGAATCTTCAGCTAAGTATGGGGAAGCTACATACTAAATATGAGAGCTGCAGATGTTACCTTACTTGAGATATCATGTTTACAAGCTAGGGCATCACATACACACAGACATATACATGCCTGCACACGTACAGATTGCCTGCCTATGGCAAGTACAAAAAAAAAGAAAAGGGATTTAACCCCTGTTCGACCTCGCAAGAGGTCCTACGGGGGATAATAGTACGGTTTGGTAGAATAGACACTTTTTTTTTTATTCTAAGGAAAGTTGTCATATTATTCAGTCAGGGAGATGCTGAGAAGTGAAGTATTGTGCAATAACATTGTGTAGAAGCCATAAATAAACAAGAGGTCGGAACTGAAGAGCCAATTAGGTAGGGATTACATGTATATGGCCATGGGTATGGCAAGTAGCCAAAAACCCAAAGCTACTTAACAGAATAGTCCAGAGGTCTTTTCTTGTTAATGATAAATTTCCTTGGGTGACGAATGTTAAGAATTGGATGAAATTTATTAAGAAGATCTTCATTTACCTTCACTTGGTGCAAATATCTGTAAGAGCGGTTTAGTTTTATCAAAATTACAATCTTATTTGAGTAAAATTCAATACAATTTATTTTTAAAAGTTGTTGAACAAACACAAAAAGTAAGTTTAATCCCGGCTGTCACCCATGTAGGCCCAACAGTAGCTTTGAGCCCAGCTGAAAACTATGTGGGCCTCACAGCATCACGGTCATGATGTTTGGGTTAATTTGAACTCTCACAAAATCCATACCTTTGCTTCTAATTTCTTCTTCTTTTCTTCCTCAATAGCTGCCAGCTGTTCAGGTGTAAGTTTCGGCTTTTTTGGCCGGCCACGTTTCTTGACCAAAGGGTTACCATCTGGCCCGATTTCAACGTCTTCCATCTTCCGTCCGAGTATGAAATGTTCTGTTCCGACAGATACATCTTTGGTTACCTGTGGAGGGTACAATACAACGTTCAGCATTAACTTCTGCAATTTTTACAAACCACCAAATTTGTAGCAGAATATGAAAGCTGCCTTTACCATTTCACAGTTACTATCATTGCATCAATGTTGCCATTAGCTTCAGCATCACTGTTAAAAATTGTACCTTGAAAATATGAAATGGAAAACCCAACAGACAGTTAAAAGGTTCCAGATCCTAGCGGTACTATGACATCACAGATTGACTAAATGATATCCCCCCGGCAACGTCTTGAAACTGGAATATCTCCGAAAGGGGGCAAGATCTCTATCACATATAACCGAAACACAATGGCATGGTTTGTGACTCCTTTGTACCCCTCCCCTTCCAACCACAAAAAAAAAAGAGAGAAAAGTATGGAAATACTTTAGATAGAACAGGAGACATAAAAACAACTATCACAACTTAAACTGCTAAAGTTAAGATTATTTGGGAAAGTATTGGTGGAGAAGAACTAGGAAATGGCTATCATGTCTCCGATTGCTCACCTCAAAATAAAAATTGTAACCAACTTGAACAATGGTGATGGTTTGTGTATCGGCTGTCACGGCTGGTTTGATGAAACGTAGCCACATAGGAATTGTGAAGTCGTTACTGTCAAACCTGTATCCTGGAACTTCTGTATTACCAGAGGGAACCTGTAATGTCAACAAATGTACCAGAGTAACAAGAAAACAGTGTGACTATGCTAATGTACTTTTAAAGGAAACAACACATGTATCAGTTTATGAGAAAAGTTGACTTGAGCCTTCGAAAGCAAAGAACAAAAGCAAAATGAAAACAAATCAAGAAAGTAAAACAAATAAAAAGAAGAAAAAAAGAAGGAAACAAAAACATTAAGTGGTTCCGATGCCCAAACTTAATCATAGTGTGGTAAGCCATACATATAAACATACAGTACACAAACTTGTGCACATCAAGAATGGATTATCTCTTGACTTATGTAGCAACATAAGAGGGTAGGTACCAGGAATCGGTTAATTATCATGTTGATAAAGTCTATCTAGTGACATAGTATAAAAACAGATGCAGGCATGAATATTAATGAGGTCAAATTTATGACCACATGAACTGTTTCTATATACTTTCATTGTATTATCCAAGTTCATATACGTATAAGGATTGTGGTTGCTGAGATATCATGTTTTGCAAGCTGTTTTGACAATATCCCATAAAGCTTCAACCACCATGAATATTAATGAGATTAAAATTGTCGTTGAAAGGACACATACATAGTTACATCACCATACAGAGTATAAACTAAATCGGACATACAGTTGCAGCAAACCTACTCATCTGCGGACCTGACTAAAATATAATACCAAGTATTACATCAATCACATATTTCCTTCTTGAGATACCGTGTTTACAAGCTAGGGCGTCACATAGACACACACAGACATGCATACACACATATATACATACGCCAACTTGACTGCATAGGTTCCAATGTATACCAAGCATCGCAACCAAAAACAGAAGAAAGAAAGTAACTAAAAGGAGGGGGAAAGTGTACAATCATTGGTAAATCACACAAATTGAGTAATGGGTATGAGAATATTCAAGCTAAGCTCTGATCTATAACTGCAAAATAAACTCTGAGGCATATTTGGGACATATAAAGTAGGCATAGGTCCATACATAAGGTCTAAACCCAAGGTTGTGCTAGCCTAGCCTACACCCCCCAAAAAAGTACATTTGTAACAGAGAGACTGTACAAGCTTAATGTTAGGGGCAAAGAGGCACATATACATGCAGTTCCTTGGAATCCAATCCATTATTGGTACCCCTCAACCTGAGGTACCAGGCAGGACCGCTGTGACATCCTGCTTGGTAAAACATACCTTAATGCTCCCCATTTGGAGTGCTTCATCCCATTTGGTCATTGTGGTAAGTTTCCCTTTGTAAGGGCCATACCGATGCCCTTTTGCAACTGCTTGCTTGGCAAACACTTTCACTTGGGCTTCAGCATCTTCTTGGAAAAACAAATATAAAATAAAAGTAAATAGTGCAGGCTTAATCCTTATATTATTATATCCTAACGTACAGCTTTGTCTTATGTTAGGTTCGACTAGGTTAGACTCAGGCCATAACATTAGATCTAAGTTAGGCCTCTGCATAGGTCTAGGCCTTAAGGCCCTTCCTCCCGGTTCCATCAAGGCATTATTGGCCTAGCCTAAGAATAATTTTGTCTAACCATTTTTAAGTGTTGTTCTTCAAGGCTATCCCCATCACATAGTTGAATGAGAATGGAGAAGGTAACGCCTTTTTAATGATTATTCAAGTAAGAGCATTCGTCATACAAACTTTACAGAAATGATATTCATGTACATGTCCCTGAATGTTTGAGTAATTTATTACAAGTTCAAACATTGGATATTAACTAACTTTGTCAAGCCTAATTATGTATTATTATAAAGTTTTAGGGAAGAATTGTGGCTAGGTCTGAAGATTTAACCTTTTTCAATTGCATTAGGATCTGCTTAAGTTGAACACTCAGAGACTTTAGAAGAGAAGAGACATAGTTTAATGGCAGAAAGGATGCTTAATTCATGAATATTCTGACAAATTCTACAACAGACTGAATAAGGATAAAAATTGAAAAAAGAAAGAGCATATTACCCTTTGATGCATGCCCTTCAATATTTAACAATGGGGAGAGGGAGGGGTTGATTTCAAAAAGGTTGAGCACAATAACATAAAGTGCAGATAAGTAGTAACCTTTTCCTATACTTTTTGTATATGTTAAAAATGTCCTACATATTTGTATCAGTTCTGAAGCAATATTTCTCAAACAATATGCAAATTAATTTAACTCGCCTATTGCCAATATTAAGACTACTAACATATATGGTATTACACATTTCCATGTTTCAGCCATATATTGCTCAATGGAAATCAGTTTCTACCAAACATGCTGGCCCAGTCTCTGCTGTAGATTTTATCAGACCTTTCTGGATTTGTGACAATGTACTGCCATGCACCCAAACATAGAAAACTTTGCATGACGTCATCATGAATATTTATATATTTCGGTGGCTAAGGAACTAATTTAAATTAAACAAATTAATCGCAAGATAGGCCTGAATTTAGCATTTTTTTGTCAAATTCTAGACTTAAGGCGGAAGAGAACGTTCCAATGGAATATTTTTTTCCTAATCTGGCAAACTATCGTGCGACTACATTTAATGAAGACAACAAATGTTGCTACGACTAGTACGTTAGGATAGCAATTATAAGCATATACAGTTGCTGTTATGCGATAACCACCTTAGCCTAACCACTTTCATTACGCTTCGGACGAGCCTATAATTTCTGTGCCCCTCGTTCAAACTTCTCAAAATAATATTATTTTGATAATAAGCTCATCGTAACCTTTGTATGATAAATCCATGTTAACTGATATTTTTAATCTAAATAATGGAGTATTGCTCCAGTAAACGTAATAAATATGTCGACACATTTTACTTTAGCTTACCTTCGGACGCCATAGTTTCAGATTACCCAGAGTGCATCTGGATATGATTATTCATTATTCAAAATGGCGCTGCCCATGACAATTAAGAACTCAACTTCTCCTTGGACTTGCGAATCCAATTCTCAATTACCTGAGTGGCTTAAGCATGAAGAATCTACTGGGGTAAACAGAAATCATTTGTCTTAAAGTTTCTAAGTGATTTGAAAATGCATTTCGATTTCGACGATCCAATAGTTAGTTTGTAAAATAATGTCAGTAGCATTCATCTAGCCTTTAATAGGCTTTAGTCCATTGTGCGTTGTCATTGCTATACTCGAAGGTTAGTAAAGGGCAAATACGCATAGTCCGAACATAACATTAGGCTGAATCTCAAACTTTTGCGTCAAGGCAACATCACGGAGGTTATAAGAACTATTGTGCCCTAGTCTTGCATGGGAGAGAGACCTGTTGAAAATTAGAAATGCAGTGCCCAACAGCAGGCTACACCATGTGCAAGTAAATTGTGTCATTTCTCTGTTCATGCTATTTTCAGTGATCACAATTATATCTCAAAATTGAAAACTTACACAGTAAAATATATATACTTCTACTGTAGTTATTTTAGTATTTTTTATAACTTTACAGGATTAAAAATTAAAATTTCAGCAATACTATTCATTCAGTCCATATTTAACATTCAATTGGAAGAAAGGAGGACATTTTGTTGCAGTCTAAGGAGTCTATTCTAACTTCTAAGTTCAGGGCTTCCCCCCTCCTTTTTTGGGAAAACTGTTTTGAAGTATATCTACACTGGTACCAGATTTGAAGTAAAAATTGTCCAATCAGAAAGGTGTAACTACTGTAAAGTAGTATTAACTATAGTATTTGACTATTGACAATTAGCCAGATTGCCAAATCACCTTTGAGAATGTTTTTCTACGGTATATGCAACTGTTGGAATAGAGTTATTCTTTACAATTTGTTTAGACCTAGTGTGATTGACTGTCCAATATCTAGTTACCAGTATCACTGAGCATCTAAGTGGTTTGGGTTATAGGTAGTTGTAGCTCTGCAACGTAACTAACATTAATAAAATATGAACATTTATCATTATTGTCATCATTGATGTGTAATGTGTGAGCATAATCTCATTATCACTACCCCAATCAGACAACCATCATGGCTGTGGAATTTGACGGGGGAGTGGTCATCGGAGCGGACTCCAGGACAACAACAGGAGCCTACATAGCTAATAGGGTGACTGACAAACTCACCAAAATACATGATAATATATACTGTTGTAGATCAGGCTCAGCTGCAGACACACAAGCCATAGCAGATGTTGTGTCTTTCCAACTAGAGTTCCACTCGTAAGTAGTAACTTTCTCGCTGATTGCCTTTGACAAACTTGTGTAGTCACATCATTTTTATCTTGTATGTGTAAAGTGAATAAAGAAGGAGTAGAATGAATTCAATTTTGAAGACCAATATGCTTGCCAACGATTATTTATCCAGTAGACATCGCAAAGTGCAATGCAAATGGGTCAAGTTGCCATAGAAGTCCAAAGATTTATAGCATTTTTTTTCTTTCTCAGGAACCATATTCTTATATAATATTGAGACAAAATTCATAGCCTTAAAAAATGCTACACAAAAGTTAAACACTTAATTATTCTCTGCTTGCCAGCATGTATTAAACAATACAAGGTTGAACTGCTGTTGCAATCTCTCCATTGTTTAATGCATCATTTCAAACTTCTTTATGAAAGATACAATGCATTGGACATATATGTAGATATATATATTGGTGTTCAAGCGATTATCGGAATCAGGCAGAATATTGCATAATCGGAACATAATCAGGATTGGTTAATATTATGTGGAATATTATGTGGAATGTCAAACTGATTATTCAAAAATTTATGGTTTTCCCTTTTACTATGAAAAATTAAAATAAAGATACCCTCTATATGTCTTTAACCATGTTATTCCATCAAATTATGGTGCCAGGGTTGCTGATTTTGCATCCCTTGTGGTTTGTGACTTCGATGTTTCTTGGCACAGTAAGCAGGGTAACAATACCAATACCGGGGAATTAACGCAGTCACTGTTTTGCACAGACTATCATAAATTAAATTTTGTCAAAAATATAAGTAGCGTCTTTTAATTATTGCAGTAAAAGTCTCCATCACAAGCTCTTAACAAATCAGTGGTTCTTGTGGGATTTTATGGAATAATAATGGTTTGTCAGAAAAAAAACTTGTTTGTTTACAAAATCCATATTTTTAGATATTTAGAACATTCAAGATTCACACACACTTTTTTGTAGCAAAATACAGTACAAATACTTTATACATCGTTGTACTTGTATGGCCATTTTGAATAGCATTTTGATATATGATGCAATGTAAATTATTTTCTGTTACTGTTTGTGAAGATTGCACCCTCTTAAGTTCATCTTCACCATTTGTGTTTGGTACAATTACTCTTTTGATGGGTTTCATCTTCTCAAAATTGCATAAACTTCTTTCACTCTTTCAGCGTTCAGATGCAACAGAAACCCTTGGTTCACACGGCAGCCAACCTTTTCCGTGAAATGTGTTACAAATATCGAGACAGTCTAATGGCAGGAATAATTGTAGCTGGTTGGGATGAAAAGAAAGGAGGCCAGGTACAGTATACAGACAGTTAGAGATGTCATGAATAGCAAAGGTGTAGTGAATTCAGTAAATGAAAGAAACTGGTTTATCCTCTTTGGTAGCCTAGTGTCTTCTGCAACACAACTATAGAATTATAGACTTGGTTTCTTTTCAATATCAACAGTTGACTCAAGTCTAAAATACTATTAATGCATGATTTGTACAGAAAACTCGGATCAAATGTTGTAAACTTAATGTTTGCATTAGTAACTGCAGCTGGAAGTGTTTCGACGCTCTGAAACAAAAATGCACTAGTAGGTAAACTAGGGGTAGACGACTTGACCTGGTGACATGGCAATTGTCGGAAAGAAGTAGCACTGAATAAGAAGTCTATAAAGGAAGCACAACCTTCCCACTTCAGGGTCAAAAAGAAAGGTGAAGAGGGCAGAGGCTGATTTGATGAAATGACTACAGTTTCACGCAACGGGCACCGCTGGTCTGCGGACATGGTCTCTTAGTTTTTATATCGATTCAGCCTTGCTGGTGGGGACTTTGTCGCTGCTATGTACAGCTTTTCTTTATGACATGGTGCTCTAGGCTAGTTACTCTTCGAGCTATGACCTTTGGTATATATGAATGTATGAATATGTATGAATTAGAAAGCTGCGTGTCTCTGGCATTGATGTGGCCTGGAAGTATATCACACATACTGTATCATGCTTGGACTAATGGAATGGCTTTTTATGCTGTACAGCTATTCACACTTTCATTCAAACTTTTATATTTTTTTAATTCAGTCGTTTCTCTGTCCATTCTTTCAATATTCAAAAGAGGTTTATCGTCCTCTCGTTTGCTCTTATCATTTCTGTCCTTTTCTTTTTTCCAGGTCTTTTCCGTGCCTCTAGGTGGGATGATAGTCCAACAGGGTGTGGCGTTGGGTGGTTCAGGCAGTACTTACATGTATGCCTATGTGGATGCAACTTACAAGGATAACATGACCAAAGAAGAATGTTATAACTTTGTCTCCAAAGGTAAGTGCTCCTTTTATTGCCCAAGGTGGAGTAGTAAAAACTTAAAAGCCATGTCCAAGTTTATTGCACATATGCTTTGGTATTCATAAGCCTTGTTCTTACATTTCCATCCATGTAATTTTATCAAAGTTACTGGTTATCATTCATAGAGTATTCTGCCTCCAACCAATTTCACTCCAAGGTACAACTGCAACTCTTATCACATCATTCCTCACCGCCATCCAACTCCCTCCCACTGAGACCAGACCTGTGCAATAAAGCTGATAATAAGCCTCATTAATTATTAGCAAGGACAACATAATACCAGACTTTTATCTTTCAAATTAGGCTAGCCATGGTTCTGTGTGGTAGGAAAAAGCTAAGTGGTAATGTTTCTTTTGAAAGTGCACTTTTCATTAACGTCATTGTCATCTGTCATGATGACAATCTAACAGATATGTGACACAACAGGAGGACTTAAAGAACGGTTAAATTGTGAATTAAATTGCAGTTAAATTTTAAGTACTGTACAACTGTTGTTTGGTATTTTTGTGAAACTTTGGAATACTTTCTGCTTTTAGTCCCTGAGATATGCAATGACTTAGAGCATCATTTGTCAATTTTTCTTGGCAAGTTAGAATTATTTAAATCTAAACAACTTTCCGGTTCAAGAGGTGACCCCCAGATGAACTTTTTCTATTGATTTAATATCTTGCCTATCTAGGTATTGCTCTAGCCATGATGCGAGACGGTTCCAGCGGAGGTGTAATTCGTTTAGCAGCCATCACTAAGGATGGTGTGGAAAGGAAAACCATCCTCGGAAATGAATTGCCACGATATTACGAAGGGTAACAAATTTTGCAAGTGGTCGTAGGAACAATTAAGCCTCTCCGTATTTCTTCCTCAATGAAGATGTCGGGGATCGAAATGCTGTTCGCCTCCTCATGTGGACAGTTCACCTGGACAACGAGAGTTAAGTAAAAACCTTTCGTAACTAGGAGCACCGTTGGAGTAAGGAAAAAGATATGCCGTATGGTATTTCACAGCACACCTGTTGAATTGTCACCAGTTTGAAAACAATTTCTCCTTCAGAAGGAAGAACTCTATGGCTTTGTAAATTGTCTGTAGTAACCATAGTATCTGATATTTTGAATTAACTTCACCGTTAAGGTTTCTTCTTTGGAGCAACTGCAAATGGATTTCCTGAATCGAAAGAAGTAAACTCAATCGGGGATGTGAAGCGATTTTACAAACATCGTCAGTCAAGCCATTGGGGGCTTTGGGAAGGGTGAGGGGGGCCACTGAGAGCTCTGGGAAGGGGGCAGGGGACCTTGGGAGCTCTGGGAAGGGGGGGGGGGCATAAGGAGCACGGGGAAGGGGGAGGGGGTACTTGGGAG
>JAAAKB020076864.1:0-22287 GCA_010014835.2 Apostichopus leukothele | reverse complement strand
CCCCCCCTCCCGGTTATTACTTTTTCTCATTCCTTTCTTTCACACTTTATCACTATTCTGTCAAAGTTAAAATTTTCTTCAGCAGTGGCCCAAAATTCAGGAGAACTGGCTGGTTAAATGCTCTGTCTGTCACAACACAGTAATTAATTTACTATCCTGGATAGAGTCGATTTTTGTATATGTTCAGTTTTTAAAGCTGGATTTGACAATGGAACTGAGAGACACCTTGTGGTCATTTGCATTTGAATTCTCTTAACAAGCAACGATCAGTCCAGAAAAGGAAAATTTCCGACCACAAATTTATTTCACTTCCAAACCTTGTATCAAATGTACAGAAAGTCTGATTCGTCACTTCATATGGAATTTTGGTGGAATGACTACAGTGGAGTAGTATCTCTCCAATATAAAATCTGTCCAGTGTGGTAATTTAAATTCAATGCAAACTTCAGCATCAAAACATTAAACCTCCCCCCCCCCCCTCGACCCGCTCCCCCACCGCTTCTTATCTCTGAATTAGAATCAGAATTAATAAATTCCCAGAATAAGAGAGTGCCACCTGATAGCTATTTCTTTGTACAAAGTTAGTATGATTAGTACAGTGCTTCCACCACTCTTCTCAGCATGACCTCCACACTGGAGTACCTCTCTCTGGTACACTGTACAAAACAAATGGGAGATATATATGCAGTGTACCAATCACTACAGATTCACTCACTGTACAGTTAGTAGTGAGTTGTACTGAATGATTCATCATACAGTTACTGTAAGTCAATGATGGCTTTATTGGGCATTTAAATGCCATTGGGTTCTGTAGCGGTTTAGCTTGGCAAACTCAGTGACCTCATATGTTTTAGGATACTCTTAGAAAGAGTCAGATCTGTGTAAATGCTGAATATTTTTTTTACAACACTGTTTTTTTTTCCACTTAGAAACAGGCCAAAACTAGCCAAACTCGTGTTTTGTTTTATTTCTTTCTTTTCTTCCGGAAAATTGTAACGTAACTCTGAACGATGAAAGATATTGAAAGATATATACAGCATATATATTTCTCTTTTTCCCCAACAGACACGCAAAGACAGGCACGCAATGAGCTAATACACTCTGATGCTTCGTAAGTTGTGTTTCACTTTCTTAAGAAACCAATGGTCAGGAGTAATAAAATGAAATTAAAATGTTGCGTACTAGAAATTTGATATTTCATTAATGACTCCTATTATGACTTTTATACAGTTGCGATTTTCCATGGTGCTATCTTCTTTCTCATTCCTACCCCTATATTTTGTGCAGATTATGAGTCACCATTCTTCCAAAAACAAAAACACTGCCACTAAGAGGGTTTTAAGAGGTGTACAGTAAGGTATGTTAACCGCCAAGTTGTGACAGCACACTCGTAAATTCTAAGAGATGACCTGGTATGCTGGTAGGGAATATTAGCAATCGCAAAAGAAATGTTACTGAGTGACATCAGTCAATATTTCAAGTCACCTGTCCTCCCTATATCTTTACTTTCTTGGAAGACCCATAAAAAAATACTTTCTATGTATCCCATTACTGCACAATCCCTTGGCAGGATATGTGTCTAGGAAAAAGGGCTTGAAAAGGATACCTTACAGGAAGTAAACACATTAACAGTTTCATCACCATCACTATCGGTCGGTTATCTTAACAGACTGATGGTAGATCTTTCGACAAATAATAACATCCTTTCCAGTGTAGACTATCTTCTAACAAGGATGTGATATTTTCAAGAAAATCCCAGATCTCAGAAGCTCAACAGGAAGAGTCAATGCAGAGTCAGCTAATCTGTATGTCTGTCTGTCTGTAAATTGTACCCTTCCATTTCATTTAGAAATTTGGAAAGTGTCCAAATGTTTCATAACTACAAATAGAAATGAGCAAATTAAGCAATATATATGTTAACTTTGTTTGACACCAAGATATGGTATTGTTAATTCCTGAATGATTGAAAAAATAGCTTGAACTGATAGGATCTATTGGCTTTTTAAATATTCTTGTCACTCTGACGAAACCGTGTAATATATTCAAACATGAAAAGTCTGGAAGACGTCTTGATTATAAAATAGTTCCATAAGATTCCAACAGATAGGGAACAGAGTCGAAAGAAACGTTCTAAGCATTTTGGATGGTAGAATGAGAAGATTATTAAATGGTTACCAGTTAACTCTAGGTACTTTAGGACAGGAGTGCTGAGGTTGTGAGGAGACAGGTGGGTGTGTAGTGAAGTTAATGTCAGACAGTATAACTAAGAGATCTACCGGGTTACAACCTATAGGCTCTTAATTATCAAGCTACAAACCGTTTGGACACAGAATGTGTCCCACAAATTTAACCAATTATTTTGTATTTACAAATCTTTGACATGTTAAACACAGGTCTAATTTCATCAAAATTCCTGACTGATTTTGGTGAGATATCTTAAATAGCACAAGTTCTTCAGACCTCATCTATTCATTACTGGGTGGAGTATGACATCACCAGATTGTAGTAAATTCTACTCAAAATGCAACTTCAAGACAAGAACTTCTCACCAAATGTTGAATGATCTCCAAAAATCTGTAATCATGTTACAGTGTATCAATGACTTGAAGTGAGATGGATAAAAGAAAGTTTGGAAAAAAGTTTGAAACTATCAGAATAAATAACAGAACTAATACTGAAAGTAAAATTCCCCTCACTATCACCCCCACCCCTCACCTCCTTGGCACAAGGCTTTCTACAAAAGCTGTATGTATGCAACTTTGGTACCTTACTGTACAGTTTGCACTGAATTTCTTAGTATGTATAGAAGTCCTTGATGACTTGGCATTGATTGTGTAGAGTGCTGTACGATAACAGCAGATTTTTTCTTGAAACATTTTTCAAAATTTTGATTGGTTAATCTGGCTGCTAATAACAGCTTCAGACCCCATAACAAACTACCCTATCACAAGTACTGAAATAATTATAACTTTATTACTTATTGTTATGACTTCTTTTTAATTGCACAATTTCATGTTAACATTCATTAAGGCACTGCTCATTTTTAATGTCACGATTTGCCATGAAATGAGTATTTTCGGGGCAGTCCCTTGTGAAGCTTTGGCAAAAAGAGCTGGTTTACTTCTTACAGTGAGACAGGTCACACGAGGATACACCACAACTTTCACCTTACATTTCCGATAAATAAGTTAAAATGACAGACAACTTTCTAGAATTACAGTACTTTTGTCAAAGAAAGAGTTGACTGCATGTCAATACAAATTTCCTTGAAGTCGATACAAAAGGCTCAGTTACTTTCACTTATGTTTTTACTTCAAACCTCGATTCCATTGTTGGTTCCATTACTTTCATATCTGGTAATTTGCAATAAACTATGTTCGACCTCAGCTCTAGAAAATGTAAAACTATTGCGCATGACGGTTAAAGCATGCCAGTCTGTTTGTATTCGTTCTGAAAACTTCCAAGAGCCTTAAACCAAGTCTGTCATATTGTTGTTTTTGCTCAAAAACTGACACTTAATTTATTTAATTTATAATTATCATGCTGTTGTTCTATCCCCCTGAAACAGTTCGTTTTGTGTTTATAGACTGGCATATTTGAGAAGTGTACCCAATATTCCCAAAATGATAGCCTAGCTGGAGGCTGCTAATATAGTATAATTTCAAATATCTGATGATTTTGATTGCTTAAAACTAAGACATTTGACATTTAAAGAAAATTCATGCATGTTAATAAGTGTAGATAGGTGAGAGTAGATTGCAGGAGACAAAAATACAATTATATTTGGTTGTCCGAAGGATATTTGGTTGTCCAAATGAAAGCACTGGGAGTTTTAAAGTGGCGTGCCTTGCGCGAGAGCAGTACGTAAGTAATACTAAATTCGACATTAGGCTACGCAGGCCTAGTCTATCAGCCTGAGTGACTAGTCTTACGGAGATCCACAAATCTTGGAATAGAACTGTAGTGTAGAGTTATAGAAACTTTATGTGGTGTATGACACTGTTCATGATCAATCATGTTGGGTTGCGGGAATTCTCTGGTAGTGAAGAAAGATTTCCGTAATCGTTTCCGATCACTTCCAGAGACAGAGGCCAAGCCCAGGGTATACAGCACGCACATTGCAGCAAAATCAATTTGAGCATGCGGTATGCCCACATGCACAGTATAGGACTTACTGCATACTCGTTGTACTCCAAGTAGCTTATCATACGTGTGTGCGGCTGTGAGGTAGAAAGCAAGCATGGTCACAACCACCAGGGTCTGTACTCTGTAGTACTGTGTACAAAATATACGATACTGTACGTAACCATTCGTGCATATGTACAGTATACACATACAGTGTAGGATTTTCCCCTCATTACGGAACGTACCAAAATGTGATTTATTTCTTACATTGTTTCTAACATAAATGGGCGGCGATACCAACAAGGATTTTCCAAGTTTTGTTCGAAGTGTTGAACACTTACGGCAACCTAAGCAAGGTTTTAGGTTGTCTGACATGATTTTTGGTTTAGGCCCTGCGTAGTTATAATTTGTTTCAAACTCGTGTAGATTTAGAACCAGGAACTTAAGTCTACTTTGTACGGTTCTGTTAGATAGCTTGTTATTGAATCATTGGGAGTAGTGTGCGATAAATACAGAGTAAACAGTAATTTTAGCAGCCAGGCATATCCACACTCACTATCAGAGGCAACTACAGTTTTGAAAAAACAAATTTGTAAAAGTGATATCAGAGGAGAAGTTCAAGATTATATTTCTTTCTATTTGGTGGAAACTTCTGTATATAATGCTGATCAAGGTTCCAAGCCACATGTTCATGTTCATGTACATAACTGAATATTACCCAGGCTCAAACATAATAGGAGCTCTACTGACATGGTGCCCCAATTGTTTCATACCTCTAATTTTATGTAAAAGTTAAGAGGGCCTGACATTGCCTACCAGGATCTTCTGCAGAGGCTAACACAGGCTAACAGAGGCTAACAGAGTCTAACTGAAAACCAAACTGAGACATACAGTACTAAGAGACCCAGATGTACAGACAGTTACATTGGACACATTTATGAGCATTGCATAAAGAAAAGTAGACCATACAACAAAGGAGAGAGGGGTAAGACGAAAGGAAAGAGTGATGAGAAGATTAAGGGGCTTTAGAGATAAACTGTGAGGGGTGCAACAATGGGTAGTTAATTTGCAATGGAGGTGAAAAGGAAGAAAGGGGGGGATTAGTAAGGAAACCGGTTAATGTGGATAGAAAAGATGATAGAGGCTGGATTTAGGCTGGAGGATGGACAGGGGAGAAGAGAGAAAGGAGAAGGAAAAGGGAGGAGAAGTTCAACAACCTCTAATTTTAGCCAGTTATCAAACCATTCAAGTTGATACGTAAGCAGTGTGTCCCCCATATACGGTAGTTACTGTAATGAACCTCAACTATATCACTTGAGACTAAAACAAAGAGATTGTCTTCGGGGTACTTGCATCATCAGTTGCATTTAATTACAGTCCACATTAACATACCAGCGGTGCAAGCCAAGTTCATATTTGTTTCTACAAGCTGTCTTCGTTGTCAGTACACATGGCCGGTTCATTCCATTTTTGAAATTCAGAGAGTTCTCCCTTCCTGCTAAAGGAAGATTTTACATAAATTTTAATGGAATGCAGATAAACTAGCCCAAAATTCTTGACATATATTCACAAAGCTATTTTTTCCTGGAGGTAATTTCTAATCTGCTCTCCACAGGGTTCCACCCACTGATACTGGTCACTAATGCATAATTCACTCAGTATCATCTCCATCACAAGATCCCTTCTCCATCATAAGACTCTAAAACCAACGCAAGATTCAATAATAAAAAATTCCATCGGGCCCTTAAGCATGGGCAATATAGTCAACCAGATTTGCTTCATCATTCTGTGCAGTTTTAGAAAAAACTCAACTACATAGATAGCTACCAGCAACTTAGTGTGTAACGAAGGTACTTCACTATGTCGTGCAGTACGAGGGAGCTGTCCTCCAGCTCCCCTAGCTGTACCGAGATGAGCAATTATTTATTAACTGCCATTACAGCTATTATAGCAGATTGCAAAACGGAATAACATTTCCAGGGGGATACTGAAAGTCTATTAAAAGGCATTTCCAACTTCCACCAATCATATCCTGGACGTAACTTATTCAGATATAGCTGAGGTTGTCTGAAGACTGAAAGTAAAGTTATTTTCGTCAGATACACTCTTCCTTCCTTTGAAACCAGAGCAGCAGTGAGTAAGTGTTCTGTGATGTTATGTCATCACAGCTACAGTTACTGTACATATTTATTATTCTTCAACAGCTTTAACACGTTTCCAATTTATAATCTTGTTGGTTATTGATTTCTGCTTGGAAATGTGACGCATTTGGAATGTTTGCTTAAATTCAGGTGACAATGTACTATGAATTCAAGGTTTCATCCAACTTACAGCAGTTTTTGGGCTAACACTATTATCGTTCTCTGTAGAATAGAAATTAGTTTTATTTGTCATTGCATCATATGATATATATTCAGCCCTATGTCCAAGATAAAAACACCAGCAAAATAGTAATTAATACATGAATTTACTTGATAGACCTCAAAAATTTCAAATATTCACCGTAAAGCACATGTATAGTATAAGGAACCATGTTCACTCTTTTCAATGCAAACATTTTAATACGATCAACTTCTGCCATTGACATATATTGTTTCAAAGAGGTCATTAAGGCATGGTAAGAAATTTGCAAGACCTACTGAGCGTTACTTCAAAATAACATTGAAATTGATCAAGGAAATGGAAAGACCAAACTTTTGCACCCGAAGAATCCACTTATTAATGTATTTGATTCAGTCCTCAACATTTCTTCAGAATGACACATTTTCATCTTGGTCTTCAACCATATGTGAACAATATTAAAAGAAAAGGTTAAGAACCTTAACTGTGACTTCAAATTTCCAAGAACCTTGACTAATCAAGCTTATAATTAATCTACACTCTTCGATGTTGTAGGATATGCAAAACAATCAAGGAATATTGAAATGAAATTACCTCACAAATCTACTCTAAAGCAACACAGTGTTGTTGCAAATGATTTTTTTTTTTTTGGCAATTGTTTTCTATATTCGATCAAGATGGTTTCTTAACCTTGGAAAACAGATGCAGTCCTGGTTTAATATGTAATGACTTCATTGTTGTAAGGTCAAATTTTTGCTACATTCATACCCAACCGAGTTATGAAAATAGACAACAGATGGGGTTCTAAACATATAACTATTCAGCAGACATGGTTTTCTTCTATTCGTTGACTAATTATATTAATTGCACAGGTTTCTCTGCACCCTTGGAAAGGCACACACTGCAATACATTAATATTCTACCTGTGACACGTGCACCATACCCTATCCAAACAATGGATTTCGTTTTGGGAAGATTGAACTACTTTATCCAATATTTTCCCAGGAAGGCAATGGAAGTATATGAAAGCATGTAC
The DNA here is from genome assembly GCA_010014835.2 of Apostichopus leukothele. Taxonomy (NCBI): domain Eukaryota; kingdom Metazoa; phylum Echinodermata; class Holothuroidea; order Aspidochirotida; family Stichopodidae; genus Apostichopus; species Apostichopus leukothele. The sequence goes on along the minus strand of JAAAKB020076864.1, from coordinate 14,786 downwards.
ATTGTCACAGGTAATTGCTAGAATATCCCTGGCAGCCTCTGTTGATGTTGAGAAATGAAGGAAATCCCCTCAAGTTATGACAGGTAATCTCTGAATTTGACCTATTCTGTCATCAGTTTGTTAAGTAATACAACATCAGTTTTATACCAGTATATATAACTTCATTACTAGGCAACCTCTTCAAATACATCATGAGTCATACAGCAACCTAAACAGACCATCACTTTATACATTTGAATTCAAAGTTCTGTAATCTAAAATCTTGTTGAAAATGTTTGGAACTGTGATGTGAAGATACTAAAGGAATGTTTATGAACACAAGTTTGTCAAAATACACAAAATTCTCAAGCACAAAAAAATTGTCTTTCAACAAACCATCTCTAAAATATAAACATTTAAGAACATTTAGGCATTACAATGTTATCTTCATTTTTCACTACAATGTTACCTTCCATACACCTGTTTCGTTCATGACTTCTGTACTCTGTGGGAACTAACTGTACTGTACTGTCAACCAATCATGGATAAAGATACAACATTATGAAAGGTTATCAAATAACACATAAATTTGTTCAAGTTTAAGAATTCTGCAAAAGTACTAACCACATTGTGATTTTAACTGTCAGAGTGTGTTACAGTGCATAATATCCCGGGGACAAAATTATGATTGTAACAAATAAACAATAGATATGAAACCAATACCATGCATGATAGACCGACAACATAGGCAAAACTCCATTTGATATAGCTAAGGTACAGTTGTCATCTTCCAGACTGACATATATCATGCCATATTGATGTAAAGTAAACCTGATGTTTATGTTTTTGTCAGGTTTTATGAATGGTCAGACATGACTAATGTTTTATACTGCACATGTAATGTAATGTAAATAAAATCTTATATAGCGCACTACGCACGATGCATCTGTGCGCTTTACAAACAATCTAGAATATACAATGACATAACACAGTAAATACATAAAACAGTAAATACATATACCATCTACAGATATATACAGGAATATGAGATCAAAAAACGATTAAAAGCACTGGTTAAAAGTAAAGCGATAAAACAGATTGACTACAAAATCTACAATTTGAATGCTAAAAAGTGAAAATCCAAATGAAGCTAGAACCTATAGTCCAACATCTAAAAAATCCTAGAAACCATCATTAGTTCATCAAAGTTTATTTTTGGGGAGTGGGGAAGGGTGAGGATTTTATTAAACGATCAATATATGACATGGTCGCAGTTGGCTTGAAGGGGTCTAGCCACATCTCATTGTGGGAGCCCTAACCCACTCCATGCTATTGACATTCTATCACAATGATATTTCAGGTTATTTTCTGATTTGTAAAATTAATTTAGAAGGTTAGAAATTAAAACAGGCTGGAAATATTCATCCACAGAGTTTCTGAAATGTAACAAGCTGTTTTACATGCTTATTTTTCCTACTTTTCTATAATTATTTTCTCCTTTTTTTTTCTTCAGTCTCTATCTTCCACCGATCAAGAGCTCTTGGAGAAAGTTCTGACAAACCCTATTCCAAGGACCAAACAGAAGGTAACTAGAACAATAAATCAAATTGGATAAGGTTTTATGAGGTATTTTGCTTTCTGTTGGTAGGATAACATGATGAATTTTAACAAAGTCAAAGATGGTAGAATTCACTAAGGTATTACAGGTCATTAGCATTTTCAAATTTTTAGGGTGATTAAATTTCTAAAAACAAAATCATTTTAATCCACAATTCAGTGGTTCAAATCCCGTTCTAGCCAACAACGAAAAAAAAGTTGCTTTCACATGTTAAATAATCTGTTGTCAATTTCAAACTTGTAAGTGACACCTTAACAATGGCTGAACAGAGTTGTTTCGTTAGTTCAACATACATTTTATATTTGATCACACCTACCTGGAATTTGAGTAAAAATATCTACGACTGCTTCGGGATTTTATTTCTCCATTTGTTTACAAAAGGTCACAAAGGCCTCCAGTGACACCAAGGATGGAGAATCGTCAGAGGAGGAAGATTCCGAGGAATCTGAAGAAGAGGAGGAAGAGGATGAAGGGAGCAGAGGGGACGACGACAGCGAGGAAGATGGGGATGAAGACAATGGGATGGAGGAGAGTGCGGAAGAGGAAGCAACCGTACAAGAGAAACCGATCAAGCAAGAGCAATCATCAGATGACGAAGCTTCTTCCGGTTCAGAATCTTCCAGTGGATCCGATTCAGATGATGATAATTAAAAAAGGTAAACTTGTATGAACACTACCGATTTTTTTTTTTTTTTCAACCCCACATTCACCACTTAAGTAACATCTTGTTACCCATTGGAAGAATTTTGTCAACGACTAAAAAACAACATTGAGGAGTATTGGATTAGACAATTGTGGGGGCAGGATTGTATTTTAAGATTTTATCTTTGCAAAGGTTACTATGTAAAATTAAAAAAGACAAAGCTTTTGATTTTCTCGAGTCAATACTGATAAGAGAATAAGATCTCTTTTTTTTTTTCAAATGTGCAAAAGCTTCTTTGGGGAAAGATTTCCAACTCAGATCAAATATGTCAGATCAACTATTCCAGGTGTCATATTATGCCAAGGCTTTGCTTTCACGGGATATTCCGGTTGCTGAAATAAAAATGTTGGACATTTCTGACTTCTTTAGGTCAATAAACCACATCATCGTAACATTTTTTTTATGGCAGAGATATTACATTTTCAAATTTGGTCGTATTTTATAAAGCATCTGGCAACAGCAGTGGGAATGAGGTCATGTATGTGAGGGTGTATGTATGTATGTGTGTATGTATGTATGTATGCGTGTATGTATGTATGTCATCATAGATCACAGAGCTGAATGAAGCTGAAACTGTTCTTTTGTTCATCTTCCTGAATCAGAGCAAATATAATTTTTTTACAAGCCAAGTTGTATTTTGATGGAATTTCTACATACAGAAAAGCCTTGGCAGTGATCAAACATTTCATTTGTATTCAGAGTTCAAGGATAAATCAACAATATTAATAACAATAGGACATTAGAAGCTTTTGAAAACATTTGCAGTGAGAACATCACAGACCACACATACTGGGATCGACTCCCTGGAAGAATTAGAGTTTAGCCAGTCAAAGGAAATTACATTAAATCAATCATTCTTGAGTAAGGAACGAGATATTGAGATGGGGTTTTAATCTAACCGTTTGGAGTATTTTTCTTTTCCATGTAAGTCTCATACTGTCTGCCACAAGCCTATCCCTTTAAACAAGGCAGCTGTACCACACAGATTACTGGAACTGGTTCTGTTTTCCCCTCCTTTCTGCCACAAAGAAAAACTGGGTTTCCAAACAAAATATTGTGTCAATAATCCTTACCAAGATAGTTGAAACAGGGACGAGCCTGGGGTAAAAAAAAAATCACGGAATTTTGCCAAAATTACGGTATAGGCTCCAGTTTTCGTATGCTACAGTTTGTTAGGATAATAGTTTTTGTCCCCGTACTTAGTTTACTGACCACATGTACCTCAACATCAGTGTTTTAATGTTTCTTTATTGAGTTATATATGTTTATGCTAAGTGGTTGGTGTTAAACATCAAAAACCAAACAAGAAGAAAACAAAAGTTAATATTTAGTATTGTTAAACTTTATGCAGGGACGTCAGCATATTTTGGTTGCTTCTGAGCAAATATTTAAAAACAAAAGCTGTAAGTTTCTTTGTCAGAATTGATTATTATCTAGTCAAAGCAAAAATTACTGTTTACCACAAGAAGGATTTAACTAGAAAACAAAAACACAAGACGGCTGAGGAAATGTTCATGCAAAATGTTACTGTAAATGTGCATGTTTCATCAATTTAAGCATTGTTTCCACAAGAAGGAATTAACTAAAATGTGGCCAGAAAAATGTTGCAAGATATGTTTTCAGAAGTTGTGAATGTGTTTGACATTGTTTTAACATGACGTAGAATTGAATATGACAGTATCAGTGAAGTCCTTAAGACTGCACATTTTGCTTCTACTGTTATCCCTACCCCCTCCCCTCCCCATGCAGCTGAGTGGGGTCCTACCCCTCCCCTTCCCATGCAGCTGAGTTGGGGGGGGGGTCAGCATCCAATGTATTCCCATGGTTCACAGAACAATTTATACTGCATTAAGTTTCCAAGTGAAGGCAGTACTTTTGCAATATTTAATACATTAATTTTGATCTTTTTTTAAAGTATGTGCAACTTAGGCAGATATTTACTTGCGATAGTACATTAATGGAATTCCCCTCGCCGACTGCCACCCAAACATTTTCTAAATACCTGAGTGCATTCAAAGATACTATCTGGTTTAGAAACAACACTACATCGACAAAACAAGAAAATAATTATACATAATTCGCATCGAATTTTTCACTTATAATACGTAAAATGTTTCGATCGGATATATATCAAAAGTCTCGTAATGTGAGTGCCGACTCTTTTTATAAATAAATCTATATTAAAAATGTTAAAAATAGTTTCAACAACGTGGGAAGTTTAATAAGCTGCTGTAATGTTAACAGGGCTGCCTCAAGTGTGAGTTTTGGTCACATATAATTCAGAAGCTGGTTTGACCAATTGTCACTTCTATTGTAATTAATTTAATTAATGCTTTTCTTTGTTTTCTTTAATTCTTAGACTACAATTCATGTTCCCCTCATCTATATAAATGCATTTATTCATGCAACTCTCTGTAACTCTGTAGTATTTAAAAGCACATAATTTCATTTTAAGCTTAAATGTAAACCCTGCGTTTTCCAGTATCTCAACATACTAAATATCAGGGTAAAAAAGCATTCTGTTGCTCTCAAATAGCACTATAAAAGCTTACGCTGTGATTCAGTGAGAAGGGAAAGGGGGTGGGGGAAGGGGGCATTGTGAGGTCAGTAAAAAAGAGCATTTCCAAAATGTCTCTCTATCATATACGACATCAAATGAATTTGATACTAACCAAGTAATCACATAGTACTTGTCGTCAATGTGATGCATCCACATTTTAAGTGTCAGAATAGTCCAAATTTTGAGATAGCTTGATCGACAAACTAACATCACATACATGCAGAAACACGCACACACATATATATCTGGCACCCATACACAACTGGAAAATATTCTTATCTTGATAAACTAAACTTTGTCTTTCATACCAAGTGGACATAATTGGGCAATTTATTTAGATGAGTTATTATTGACATAGAATATTTGGAGTGACATAAACACTGTATTCTCAAAGTCTTGCAAACATTTGGCTAGCAATGGTCCATTTACTGAACACGGTCTCCCCCCCCCCCCCCCCCAAGCCAGTGTTGACAACTATACAGTCCAAGCTGACCACAATCAATTAGCATCGTACCCAGATGGATGTTTAGCATTCATCAAATTTTACCTTGGCAGGAGTCTGTTGATTTATGGTCCCAAACTATGCTACACTGTTAAAGGCAGATTTCAAAACTAAAGGAGTACTACATGATATAAACATGTATGAATGGCCAAGCATTTTGATGCCCTTCAAATTTTTCATAAATGCAAAAGCAAGACTTCATCAAAGCATGTACTGATATGAATAACACATTAAGAAAAATGTTATGAAAATGACCTCAACCCTTGAAACAGTTTTGATATTTGGTATGCTATTTGGATAAAATTGTAATGCAGTTAAAAAACTAAAATTGTAGTTTTGAAGAAAAAATATAGAATTCAGACCTCCGAATCCAGGCTATTTACTGGCTCAATGCTAGTGGGTTTTGTCAAAAACTGAAGCACTTGCACATTCCTGCCAGTAGACATAAGAACATGACACGTTGACATGTAAAGACCATGACATTGGGTAACAATCATTAGTTAAATATCACAGGATTTTTGTGAGCCCCATATTACTGCTTTATTATTATCAGCAAATATTAATGGGCTGCCCCTATATTGCCTGTACACTAACTTATCTCAGGAATATACCAGTGGGAACTCAATTTTAGCCAGTAGATCATGTTTTAAAAAACTTTCATTATTTCTTGCGAAACTTGCTAAAATTGTGAAATTCTTGGCCGGTAATTTTTAAAACTAACGACACCAATTCCGGTGCTCTGCTGATTGAGTTATAATCCAGCCATTGGTTGATGGTGATCCAGGCTTTTCAAAAAAATTTCTTTCCTTTTTATAATTTGCAAAAAACAGTTCTTGCAATGATTTTGTTACATTTTTGATGTTGTTAACTGCTCAATACTGACAAAAATGATGCAGACCATATATGCATGATTAAAACTTTGCACCATCATGGAATTAAATTAAAATATTTACATTGAAAATGGACATCTAACCAAGACTTTTCAAAATCCAATGCTACAGTTAAAATAGTTGCTATAGAGACCATGCTTTATTGTTTCTCAAAATTTTGAAAAGAAAAAAAAAAGATGAAGTAAAGGAATATAAATAAAAGGAACCAAATTTCTTCACAAAAGATCAAAAACAAAGATATTTGGAACTTATTTATTTAGCACACAACTTTGTTTCAATGATGCTTCTTCATAAAGCAGTTAACTAGTGGGTCATCGATAATCAACAGTTAATTCTATTTCCGATAGTAATACCAAAAAGCAAAACTCTGCGCTATTCCTTATTGCTTTGGCATGCAGCAGCATAGCAATTAAATATTTCTGTGAGAATGGCAAAGGTAATAAATAACAAAACAGGGATTTGAAGTTATTACATTTGTAAACAATCTTCCGTGACCCCCTCCCCCTCCATCCCTACCTTCTACAACCTCCTTCCCCCCCCCCCCCTACCTACATCTGATACAACTGTCCACTTTTTCTGCAGTTCTCTTTGACAGAACAAGAAGATGCTGTAATAAATAAGAAATCAAACTACAGAAAACAGACTGAGAATCATAAACCAATTTGAAGAGAGGAAAGAAATTTATGGCTAAAATGGGATTTGAAACCAGTGACCTTAGGAGTCCTGTGCTCTACTATGCTATGCTTTCCACAGCCTTTGTACTTGTATGCCCTGTTCAAAGCCTTGAGAGGGATCTTTCGTGGAAAGATGACCAAAACCAATTTAGGGATGAACAATCTCTTATATTTCGATGGAATGTTTTCTTTTCAGTTGTGAGAAAACATGTTCAGAGGAGGGTTACTAGTCTGCATTTACTGAGACTGTTAATGAAGAGCCATGGCATTAAAGGAGGGAGTAAGAGAAGAGAACGGCATTTTAGTTGGTAGCAACCCTTTTATATTTCTTTGCTAGCTGAGGTGGGGGGGGGGAGTGAAATGTCAGAAGGCACAGCATCTTGCATAACACAGTTCCACTCAATACAACCCAGAAGGAAGCAGAGAAAGTTGTTCCAAGACAAATTTACCATATCCCACGTTCAAGAAAATAGGTACAAAATCAAGTTAAATTCTTTTGAAATGTCTTTTCCTATTTGATCATTAATTTTGTGTGAAAAATTTGTAAAGATGAACTAAGCAATACTCAAACAAGAATGCAAGGCAGGTAGTTCACAAGTAAAATACTTTGATTCTAAAAAGTTAGTCACTCTGACACATTTCATATTAGCACTTTTTACCACATTGTAAATGACAAAACGAGCAATTTTCATCATTGTGTTACTTCAGGATTATGTCAAATATGGAACTTGGACTAACCAGGCTTAATGCACTACACTGCTATTGGATTTGAACTACCTACTGATATAGAACTAAGAACCAACATCAAATGTAACATGATGTTTTTAGAGGAAATGAATAAGTTTGTGCAACATGAGAAAACTAATGTAGAGAGAGAAATAGAGGGCAGACTTCTGAAATTATGAAAACGAAATTTTGTTCACTATGTAACATCTCCCTAACATGCTTAAACACAAAATATTGTATTAGTTCATTGCATTAGCAGCACAAAGAAAAGTGTTCCAAGGGTGTCTACGGCAAGGGTACCAAACATCCAGCAAAACAGCTTCGCTTTTTAAGAAAAAAATAAACGTTTAGCCAGAAAAGGTCTCATAGTTTGTTAGATAATATACTTGCTTAGATGACTACATTGTTTACTACTGTATTAATGCATTTTGTTTGAGAAATACTCAGTTTCTTGTTACACTAATGCAGACGACTCAAAGATATATAATTGATCTCATTTTTTTAATATTGGAAACTGTTGTATGTTACAAACACAAGGAGCTAATTCAAAATTACATCTCATTATGTCTTGTGTCTTAGGGAGGGCTTTCAAATCTATCCACCAGTGATTAAAAACACAAATATATACACACATCCATACACACGCGCAAACACGCAGGAACATGTGCACGCAAACGAGAATAAGGGAGGAATGAGAAACTTTAATGTATTTATTTCTTGTGGCATTTCGTTACAAATAAATTACTCAAATAAAATCCACAAACCGTTAAAATATCAGCAGATTAAATGTATTTACTTACCGTGAAGAAGTTGCCTCTGGTAATTTGCTTCAAATACTAAACATTCCTGTTTATAGCTCCTGATAACTTCATAACTCTACTATTTGTGGTCGCAGCGGCTGCTGTTTTTAGTCACTGCAGTTGTCATGGTTACTTATAAACTCCAGTTGAAAAGGGTTACTATCATTGTTAAATTTATAATCTGTAGAATGAAAAAATTAGAAGAAAAGGCCCTAAAATATGCATTACTTTCTATGTTACATCATCCAATTTCATGGCAGTGAAGTGTTATTTAGGCTGTTTAAGATTTGACGTCACGATTCATTTAAGTCCAACGAACGATAGGAACATGCATACTTGAAAATGTTGAAACCATTCAGCAATCAACGACAAATAACTCAGCATTTCAAAGTAAACCACTGTTGTTTCACGTACAAGCAGCGTGTAGAAAGTATCTGCAGCATCATCTCCCCAACCCCATTCCCTTCCACTCCCCCATTTCTCAACCTGCCTTGAGAGTTTTGACTCTTATATGCCATAGGAATGTGGTGGGAGGACACATCCCCCTCCCACTCTCAACCTTACCATCTCACTCTCCCTCTCCTACTCCCCACTCCCACTTACCTCCCACCTACCCCTTGTCCACCTACCCCTTGTCCACCTACCCCTTGTCCACCTACCCCACCCCCTGATTCCATACCTCTTTACAAGTCCCTTGGTTCATGCATTCCCACATTAACTAAGACCATGATGCATAGATCTATAAAATTATAACTGATATACCTGCAATCTGTGATTACCAAAATCAGAGTGTCTCTCAGAGAATCTCCGGTAACTCTCAAGTAAACTTAAAGAAATCAGTTAAGTATGAACTCTCACCTGAATATGTTTAAAAAATTCTATATATATATAAAAAAATGTAAAAAAAAAAAAAATTCTCCCTCCTCCAAGCAGCACTAATTGTTAATATCTTGTATATCATCCGAGCCCTCGGGAACATAATCCAGAATGACCTCACTTCCTGAGTACAGCTGACCCTTCTCCATATTCATCAAGTCTCTTAATTTAGTGTCCATGGTGAAAGCTTGAAATGTATCAGAGTGAAATAATTTCAATTTCTGTTCAAAGAAAAAAATGACATCTTTTAATTAATCACAAACAAAATCTGATTCATTGTTGTAGTGGCTGTGATAGAGTTAATGTTGTTGTTAAATATTGACTGCAGTTTACTGATAAAATCAAACTTATTTGATTGTTTACTTGGTTCACTTTGATATTGGGCCATTATCTAACCTAACATTCAGGACGAAATTGACCAAATTCCTTACTTGTAAATAGCATGTTTTTGCCTTTTAGCTTTTTTTTTTTTATACCTGTACCTATATATTTCACTGCAAATCACATTAATTGACCTCATTTTGCGAGTGCCTTTTAAGAGTGCCTAGTGTATGAGTAAACAAATAAAATACAATTTTACTTCCTTGCTGATGAAATCTGATAAAAGATTAAATAATTAAGTTACAAAACTGAACAAGAAGAAGCATCACTTTATGGTAGAGATTGTCATTATTGCCTTTTATTTAAACTAGCTTTAGCATTAATACAATTCATACAAACAAATCCAGAAAAAGATGTCAACAAAAGATTGAATTTCAAGACTCCATTGATACATAGAACATAGTAGATCATTAATCACTTTGAGGGTAAGTATGCATATTACATCAAGCAAGAGGGATTTCCCCCCCCCCCCTATTTCTGCACCAATGCACAACACAAAATGCAATTAAAAGCCAAAATCAAGTCAAGTTTGTTAAAATTTGACAATACAAAGAAAAGAAATATGTAAGGCACATCTTGAAAGTAAACAATTTTTTTTTTCAAACTGAAAGGCACATTTAAAAAGCATAATAGTATCTTCATTTATTGATACAAGAACATTGGGTATAACTTTTTTCTCTCTGAATTAACAGATTATATCAAATATAATATTCTGGAAATAAAGCGGCTTCAGGTGTTTAACTTTTGGGTGTTTCCCTTTTCTTTTCACCACAAAATCAATTCTCAAAGACACATTAGCTGGATTGTGTACCAGAAATTGTCGTCATCAAACACAGTTTAGCAGTCAGGTCATTAATCGATTACATTAACGATGATGACGGCAATGTAATATTAATTGAAGAAAAAATGCACGACAAACACCTGTCTGCAAACAATCATGTACTGATACAGCGCGGGATCTCAATGAATCCTTTCAATATCTTGGTTGTAGTAAAGGACCAAACGGATGTAAAACATAGCCCTGTACCCGCATGGAGCAATGAGCAGGGTAGGCCAGTTTGGGGCTTGAGAGTAGGTCCTCCCACATCCAATTTCATAGTGCATGATAGTTGCTGGCTGATTTTTTTTTTTTTGTGGGGGGGTAGATTAAAATCTTTCACAGGCCCATTGTGGCCTAAGACTGCCTATTGAAAACCCCAGTGATAGTGTTTAACTTCAGAATACCTGGTTGGCTGTTAAAGCATTTCCATCAATATCATCACAACAATCAAGCTTTACTCCCAGTAGGACTGACATTGATGAAACAACCTTACACCCTAATTTTTTCACAAACATGACTTGAACAAGCGATTAACAATTTCAATTAATTCAATAAAAAAAAGTTTGTTCACTCTGATAGTTTTTCTTGATAATATTACTCACTCACAAAATGCAAAGCAAAAATTTGTTCTCTGTTTCTTCATTATTCAAAACAAAAAACATTGTTAAGGGATTTTAGTATTATGTTCATCAAACCTTGGCCATATTAACACACAAAAATAGCTACTTTAACTACAAAACACATACATTGTAGAAGTAAATATGAGTATTCAACATATCGACTGATAACATTTGGAAACCAGTTCACGACACAAAAGTCTTTAACTGACCTCGGTGCCTTCTTTATCGTTCTCGTTTTCCAGTTTCAGCGTGTTTGCCAACCAATCAACGATCCGACCGATGCTCCAAGAAGACGAAAAGAAAAACGGTTTTTTGTCTAGGGTAGTCCGAGCTGGAAGACAGACTTCCAGGTAGACTCTCTCGAGCTGTAAGCAGTAAAAGGAACAAAATCTTGATTCTACTCATGAAGAAGTTTATTCTGATAATTACTCCTACCATAGATGGCTTGTTCTGTTTTTTTTTGTTTTTTTTTCTGTTTTAACTTGATTTGTATTTATAACTATATATAGAAGTAGAAAAGAGCAAATGAATTTATAGCTAGACCAGGATTCAAACCAGTGACCTCTGGGTTACCGGCCCAACACTCTACCAACTGAGCTATCCAGCCCTTAGTTGCTGGCATTCCTTATACAGCCAATTCTTTGCTGTGGGGCGCCATTCAGAATCCACAGTACCTTGCAAAACGTGTAACCATGTACCACGCCCCAGTATCATTCGATACAACCCAGAGAGCGGCAAGAGAGGGATTTCAAGAGATATTCGGATATTAGATATAATTATATAAGTTAATGAATAATGGAAAACTGATTCAGAAATATCTTACAGATAGAAGTAATAAATTCCCATTTGAAGAAGATCCTGGGATCAGGCCCTCTAATTTTTATTTACCAGCATAGATTTTCTTTTGCTGTAGATAAGCACATGTATGTGCTCTAAACTGATATATTAATATTTACCTGCATAGGGTTTTAGATAAGCAGTTTGTTAACGGTTTTGCTCTCCTTGTTTCATGATCAATATATAGAAACATCTATCTATCCTTGGAGAACATGCAGACAATTGACATAATATCACAATTATCCATCAAACTTAATGAATGCAAGGAAAATTTGCACCAGAGAAGGAAAGGGAAAATACTTTATATTTTTCACCAGTGACATTTCCAATTGTTTTCATTGAACTTGGTGTCACTACAAGTGCAACTAAGAAAGTAAACACCAACTTAATAAAAAAAAAAGCAACTATTTAAGCAATAGCAGCAAGATGCCTTTGCAAGGTTGGTTAAACTGATTCTCTTGAAAATCAGTCCACTTTTCACTTTTAACATCTGCTTGCTACAATTCAAATTTCTTCTCCTGAAGGGATACTGGTTCCACGTTAGCTTCTCTTTCATGTAAAGAAGAGGAAGGAGATAATATCATTCTCCTCTTCCCCCCCCCCCTCCCCCATCTCCTCCACTCAGAACAATTCCTATATTTCATTTCAGAGAGACAAAAAAAATTAAATTCCCACAAACTGCAATTAGACTGCATTAGACTGTATATATTCTAAAGGTTTTCTAGACACACCTTCCTTATCTCATCTCACATTTTGAATTTTATCATTAAACTGCAAGAGTAAACCATAGATAGCCCTGCATATGTATGGCAGTTGGCTGCATCACTGTATATATACACACACAAACTTCTATAAACATTACCCAGCAAACAAAAAGATGAAAACAAATACCTGAGGAATCCCAGTGTCTCCCTTTGCATGCATTTTCATTTTCATCAGAGCTACTTTAGCAGCTGTCTGTCTTGCCTTTTCACTCTTTGGTGTTTGCCTCCGTAGGTTGGTCCGGTGACGAGCTAGGATGAAAGCGAAGAGCATTTATTTGACGACAGGAATGTGACGACGTTCAAAACAGTTTTCAGTTTTGAATGTACAAAGCTACTGCCTCATTCTGCAAAGTGCTGCATCTTCTCTTTGCAAATGTTGCTGTCATGGTTTGGCAGGATAACAGGAAACTTGGGACATTTATTCACTCTTGTGGAGCCAACTTGAAGGTGGCAAAGGGGCCAGTCTGTGAGGGGGCATCTCTCAGGAGACATTTTTAGTCTGTGAGGGGGGATCTCTCAGGAGACATTTTAATCTGTGAGGGGCAACTCTCAGGAGACATTTTAGCCTGTGAGGGGGCAATTCTCAGGAGACACTTTAGTCTGTGAGGAGCATCTCTCAGGAGACATTTTAGTCTGTGAGGGGGCAATTCTCAGGAGACATTTTAGCCTGTGAGGGGGCAATTCTCAGGAGACATTTTAGCCTGTGAGGGGGCAACTCTCAGGAGACATTTTAGTCCGTGAGGGAGCATCTCTCAGGAGACATTAATTTGTTAGGGGAATCTCTCAAAGGATGCTCTGAACAATACAACATTCCCAAGTAATGTCTACGAAAAGAATAATGAGGTAAAAACTTCATCAAGAGAAATAAATCAGGGTTTATTTCTTCCATTTTTTTGCGAACACAGCCAAAGCATCGTAATGGTACAGACATAAAAACGGAGATGACATAACAGCCTTCGCTAAAGTAAACTTTTACCTTGAATTTCTTTGACCATTTTTGCCGTCTCTGCCATCGGAACAGACTTCTCCCTTTCGGGCATCTTAGAGCAGTCGTGGTCTTGAGGATGTCTGTGACTAGCAGATGAAGGGAGACCAGAATCAAGCACAGTTAGTTGGCACATTGCAAGCTTAGTTTACATATGGATGTATTGTAAGGGTTCAGTTTTTAGATCACTTTTTTTTACTCAGACAACAGAAATAATCTATGAATCATGTAAAGGCATGTTGCTCACAAGGCTGGTTCAGGAGCCAGATTTTCTTTGACCAATTCCAACATGAAGCTGAACATTGCTGCTGTGTGAAATCTTCTAAAGTTTCAATATTTGAACACTTCAAACAAGAAGAGGGCTTCATGTAAATCTCTGTCCATTTACCATTACCAAACCAAATGACACAACGAGTAGCTTCCAGACCCATGGACATTCACTAAACTAGTAATAATTCATCAATTTAAATAAAAATACAATGTTATCTGTCAATTGTAGGTATCCAGTCAAATAAGTGAATCCAGTCAGCATTTCAAACAACTTATACACAATTATATGTTTTAATGGTTTGTAAAAGAAAAAAATTGCCACAAATCCACATTGCGACCAAAAATTGTCACTCGACTATGCCTATTTTCACTTTAAGAAGTTTCCTTTTCAAATTCATTATTTAACTAAGTATATTATGTAAATCATGAATTCTGACTGAGAAATGAACAATGAATTTTGAACAAGTACAGAAGCAATTCCCTCAAAAAATTCAACAAAAATTCTTTCCATAGCAATTACTTTCAAAAATTAACAAAGCAGCAGACAAATTATAGCTTCATATTTTTTATTTTTTTTTTAAATTCTTTATTTATCATATGAAACAACCATTGATCTGTGCAGACCTACCTCATGCAAAATTGGAAGTTACAAAATGGACAGGTGACTGGTACTGGTCCTTTCTTTCTGCAGTCAGTCTTACTACAACTATAACTTTTAAATTCAGATTTTACTGTAGTTGACGCCACTTTTTCTTCTGCCTAAGTCAGGAAAACAGAAAAC